>JAAMXU010003565.1:0-29271 GCA_019693545.1 Chaetoceros muelleri
ATACTGAATTTTAGGTGGGACAAGAGTGGTCAGTGGGACAGCTTGGTTTACCTCGGGTACCCTCTGGTACAAATCATCAACTGATCTGTGCCATTTGTTTATGTCCCGGGGGAGTATGGTGGAATCTGTGCCATCCAGCCACGACGGGCACTGACTAGTAAACTCCTTCCTGTGTACTGTAGCAACAGTACCAGGTACGGTACCATATATAGAGGAAAGATGACAGAGATAATAAAAATCATGAGATGATGACGAAAGGGGTGGGAGAAGGATGATCAATACAAATTTTATCATCAAGAATGACGTTCGTTTGCTACATACGAGTAATCAATTATTAACACAAACAAAAACAACCACCCAAAGAATAAAACTAAAAACTAGGAGTACTATATTCAAACCGCAATGAAGCAAAAAAATATTCAGCTTATTATATCTCTTTGCGCTTTGCAAAAAAGATGGAACTCTTGTCCTTTAGTAGATTTTGAATGGGTTCTGACACACCCGGTACGAACCCAAACCTGCTAAAAAACCTATGATATGGCATATTCAGCTCTTCCTCTTCCCTATATCTGTTGTAAATTTCTTCCCCGGCCATGATGGGACATCTGGCTTTTACTTCTACTGTTCCATTTTCATCTGTATTGTACGTTACGGATGGCTCGGCAGCATGATTTAACATGTCCAGGACAGGTATCAGTCTTTCGGCATCTTCCCCTTCAATTTCAGAATCGAAATCATCATCAAAGGCTCTGGTCAACAAGATAGCAAAAGCTCCAGTGACTGCTTTCCCAAGCCCCGACACGGGTTCCTTCACAGCCGCTGGAGGTGGTTTGGTAAAGGCCAAGCCAGGAATCAGTGGTTTTTCTTCATCCCATTGGCCCCTCGCTTTTAATATGGATGGACCAATAATGCTATTGAGAATTTTCTTGGCCACCTTGACTTCCGATCTTAAATCTATACATTCCCTGTAACAAAAGGTTCCTTTCAGGTATTCCTCCACTTCATCATCAGACCAGAATAGGACATGTTCTTGTCCATTTATTTGACGTTTCCAAGGTAAAGTGGCAAGGTATGGACCAAATAGAACGTTTTCTCCTTCAATGTAACACAAGTACTCTTTGGCTAAATATCCAGCCATGGATACCGTAAAGGATCCGGGTCCTGCTTTCTTCATCAATGTCTGGAATGCCTTCCCGGTATCTTTGTCATTTAGAATGGCAGAGGATGTAATACAGGCCTCTCTAGGAATAGAAAACAGAAGTTCACCTTCTTTGATGTCGGCAGTTGCAAAAATCCCATGGCCCCCTACTTCGGAAGGTGCGATCTCGACCGAAGGGTTGACGTAGGAATTCGGAAAAGTGTCATCGAGCCAACTCAAAAGCTTGCCATAGGATTCAGCGGTGGACGATTTGGGTCTCCTGTCAGATATTGGAGACTGAAGAGCCAATAGTGTCAAGAATGCATTCGATAGGTACAACATGTTAATCATTGTTAATTATTTGTGTGTATGTTGAATTAATTGTTGTTGGTTGTATGAAGTTACATGAAGCCTGCACTCTGTAATTGTTCAGTAATTGTGTTTGCTATATAAAAATTGTTTAGACTGCTGCGTCTTTCACTTTTCGCTCCCTCGCTTGTCGCTTGCTTGTTGGGGGCTTGGCACACTTTAATTTTAGGGCTAACAACCATACGCCAGGTAGCAAAAAGTGTGTGCGCATGGAGTGACCCTCTCTACTCTGAAGCTCTACAGTGTATGCTGTACAGTACAGTACGGCTGTCTATGAGGCTTCAGGTCTCTGAGGTCTGAGTTTGCCATTTACCCCCTCACCAGCCTCTCAAGAAAGCCTTTTTATTTGTTGCTTCGACAAAACCTGGCACCTGCTTGCTGTCCGTCCCAAAGTGCACAGTCCTTTGTTCCAGAGATGATGGCATTTCTCATTTTGGCATTGCTTGCTGCACTAGTGGTCTCATTGTTCATCCTTGTACATCGCATTATTTTCCCAAAAATTTTGACTTATCCGTGGTCTACCAGGAATCCTACTAAATGTCAACAACAAACAATTGTTTTCGCTGGTAGTTTCAATCCTCCCCATAATGGGCACCTTGCAATGATTGAATACTTGGCAAAGGCATATCAAAACGTCATACTTGTGATTGGAATGAATCCCAACAAAACATATAAAGTATCGCCCCAGGTTCGAGCTGAAATTCTGGAGCATGTGATTGCTTTACGCAAAATAGACAAGAGTCGAGTTAGAGTCAAAGTTGTATCTGGTTATATTTGGAGATATGCCATGGCGCAAAATGCAGTAGCTATGATTCGAGGTATCAGAACATGGAAAAAGGATGGGAAGGAAGAACGAGCGTTGTATATTTTGAACACTTGGGGACCTATAGTCTTTGGGCCATTAAAATGGCCTTTGGAAACGATATACATGGAGGGAGATCCAAAATTTATTGGCGTATCATCTACACTGATAAGAGAAATTTGCGATAATCATCGAACTTTACCAAAAGATGGTTTGACTGTACATTTGGAAGGATTGGTACCCAAGGAAGTTAAAAACGAGATTATAGAGGCTTATAGGAGCAACCATGATGACTAAAGCTTTAGTTTTCAGTATTGTAGGCGTCCAATTACTTTCTTCTGCTGATTTTGGCATTGTGGAAAAAAGACAAACGCAGCAAAAGTTGTTCATCCATTTGATTTTAGTTCTGAATTTTAAAAAGGTTCAAACTTCAAACACAACAGGGACGTAGCGTGGAAAGTTGAAAAGAAAAAGAAGAAAAAAAAGTGATAGAGCTGAATAACCTGTACAAAAGGCTGCACCCCATCTTTCCAGAACTCTACAGTACCCCCGGGGAGGATGGACACGCACGCACTTTCTTGCAGTACAATAGTTCCTACCGTTACATTTCTTACGATGCTCTCTCTACTCTCTACATAGAGAGAGTAGAGAGTGTGCAATGTGCAGAACACAGCTGCTCTCAGGAATTCCTCATGTTTCTCAATTTTATGGGGTTTTTAGCTTCAGGGGCAATTGTAATTTCGCATAAAAACTAGCCGTTAGTTTGTTTCATTCATTCTTATCGCTACTTGGCCGGAACCAACACACATGTTTCCTCACTTCTCACAAAAAACTTCATCGATCCTTTTTTTCATTCGCTGAACATAAAAAGAAAAGCCAAGGGACTTCAAACAAAGAGTGCCATCATAAAGCAACATGACAGGTTTAACTAATAGTAAGTAAAAAGATGAAAAGTAATCTGTGTCCATTTATTGTTAAGAAGTTGAATTGCCTGACGAATGATTTCTATTTCAATCCCTAATACGAAACAACTTACCCAACACTTTCTCCAACAGGAATCGGGAGCTACAAAAAAGGTATTGACTCTGATCAGTGCCGCAGAAACCGCAATGATACTCGCCTTCAAATTCGTAAGAATAAGAGGGAGGAAGGGATTCAGAAACGAAGGGTAACTGCTAGTGCCTTCGGTGAAGCTGCGTCCGACGATAAGTTGACGTCTTCGAACCCAAGTCTGCAGCAGAGGAAAATTTACGATGTTTCCGATATTCCAAGGCTTTGCGCAGTTCTTAATAATACTACAGCACTCACAGATGAAGTACTTCTAGAGGCCGTAACAGGATTTAGGAAGATACTCTCTGTTGAGAAAAATCCTCCTGTGAAGGAGATCATTGATGCTAATGTTCTTTCCAAGATGGTGCAGTTGCTCGGACATTCCGACGTTAAGATTCAGTTCGAAGCTTCTTGGGCTTTAACCAATGTTGCTTCAACCGAATATACAAGATTGGTTGTGGAGAATGGTGCCTTGCCTTACCTCGTTCGGTTACTAATGTCACACAGTCCTGATGTCCGCGAACAGAGTGCTTGGTGCCTTGGTAATATTGCTGGTGATGCTACTGACCTTCGTGACTTGGTTCTTGGAGCCGGGGCCATGCAACCAATGTAAGTCTTTTCAATATGTTTGCCTTGTCTGATTTCAAAATATTTTGTTCATGTATATCCATGAATCTCAATTCCTTTTTTCTGATTCAATAGCCTAGCAAACATCGAAAACCCCGCAAGTGATAGTCTTCTTGGTAATGTCGTGTGGGCTCTTTCAAATTTTTGTCGTGGAAAACCTCAGCCATCACTACAACTTGTACAACCTGCAATCTATCATCTGGAAAGAATTGTGACTTCGAAAACTAAAAGTGCCTTGATAGATGCTTGCTGGGCTCTATCATACTTGAGCGATGGAGATGACGATCGTATTCAAGCAGTAATGGATACCGGAGTCACCAAGGCGCTAGTTGAGCTACTTCGTCATGAAAATGCAAGTATTGTTACACCTGCTCTTAGAACTCTTGGAAATTTCGTATCTGGAAACACTGAGCAGACACAAGCTGTAATTGATGCTGGCGTTCTGGACTGTGTTATGGAACTTTTAGCTCATAACAAGAGAAATATCCGCAAGGAAACTTGTTGGCTACTTTCCAATATTGCTGCTGGTGACCACTCACAGATCACTGGCATAACACGCAATCCTCGTCTCCTTCGCGCTGTCCTTAATCACGTGAATAATTCAGAGTGGGAAGTGAGAAAGGAAGCGACATGGGTAGCATCAAACATTGCAACTGGAGGGAATGATATGCACGTCCACTCACTTGTAGAGCTTGGAGGAATCGATGCTTTGTGCAGTGTTATTGATGTGGCAGATCCCAAGATTTTATTGGTTGTTCTTGAGGCCATTGATAATATTTTGAGAGTTGGCCAGAAATGTGGAAGAGATTATGTTGGATTTGTCGATGAATGTGATGGACTCGATAAGATTGAGAATCTACAGGAACATGTGAACAATGATATTTACGAGAAAGCAGTGCATATCATTGAAACTTATTATGGAGTTGACGAAGAAGAGGATGAAAATCTTGCTCCGACAATTCATGGCGATACCTTTTCATTCGGTCTCACTTCTGCCCAAAAGACTTTGGACTTGGAAAGTGAGGATGCAGCACCTCATCAACAGAATTTCCAGACATTTAATTTCATGTGAATTTTTTAGGGAGGGCAAACAACTCAATAACTTTGTAGCGCAGATCATGCAGCTGGAAACACCCTTATTATTATTAGAACAAAAAATATTATTTTGCAAAGAAAAATGTCTTCAAAACATGTACCCGGTATCTACTCTGTAGAATCCAAAAAAAATAACCGTCAGCTTAGAAAATGTAATTGACTCCAAACCGTTTTGTATGGAATTACTACGTGCGGGGTACGAGTAGTTGTACGAGTGCACGCATTAGATTCCAATGGACAAAGGACAAAATCCATCCAGGCACATAGCACACATCAGCTACATCACACAAGCTCATTATTTTCTTTTCTCAGTCTTTCAGCGTTTGCTCTTTGAAAATGAACCAAGGCACTTGTTCTGCTGATGTTGCAACTTCGGCAATCTTTTCCTCTCCCATCGTCAACTATGCCGCACTTGTTCTGTCTATCCCAACAATTGTCTGGCTAGTCGCCTACATCATTCCGCAGGTCTACATGAAAATTCGCCCTGTCCCTGACCTCAAAAAGCGTTACAATGCAACATGGGCACTTGTTACCGGTGCAGGCACTGGAATCGGAAAATCCATCGCGTATAAGCTAGCATCTCAGGGACTTAATGTTGTCCTAGTTTCGCTTGATGACGATTTTTTGAGAGACACTATGAAAGATATTAGAACATCATTTCCGGAACAGGAGTTTCGAAGCGTAGGAGTTACCTTTTCTCCGGGTGTTCCTTACCTCGAAAAGATTAAAGAAGCAACGAAAGATATTGATGTGAATATTGTGTTTAATAATGCTGGATTTATTACTCTAGGATTTTTAGATCAGGCCCCCCTGGGAAAGTTGCTTGCGAATGTGGTGAGTACATGTTACAACTTTGTTTCTTCTATTTTTCTTATTGGCACTCTCTCCGTTTTATGAAAATATTCTTCATATAATGAAATCCACTCATAATTTGTCTCAATTCTTATAGGAATGCAATGCTACGGCTTGTGTGAACATTACGCATCATTTCGTTCAATCGATGGTCAAGAGAAAGCGCAAGGGATGTATAGTCTTCACCTCTTCTGTTGCTGGTTTTATTCCCACGCCATTTGCAGCAATGTATGCATCTACAAAAGCATTTGTATCCCAAATGGCGGCTTGTTTGCACATTGAGGTCAAGAATCTCGGTATTGATGTATGCGCAGTACATCCATCCCCAGTAGCGAGCAATTTTTATGACAAAGTAGAGAAAAAAGTGGAGTTGATGGAAGCGGCTCAAAAGAAAGCAGTCCCACCTCAAGATTTACCTAATGCTATCTTCAAGAGTATCGGTGCCTGTTGTCTCAATGACGTTGGAGGTGAGTCTGTCACAGGATATATGGCGGTTGAGATTTTTATTTTTTAATCATTGAATGACTGCTCCTCTCTCATGTTAATTTCAATCCTCCCTGTCGTAAAACAAATAGGCATGGCTGTGTCGACCCGTATGGGAACGTTTTTTATGCCTTACAACTTCTTCACTGAATTATTTACCATGGCAGCTCCATACTTGAGTGATTACAAAAGGCATAATGCTGAAAGAGTTTTTGAATGAATAACAGGATGTCATTTTTTACTTTGCGATTCTTTGGTTGGCTGGCTGATTGTTGAACCAACAGTTGAGCATTGTAGGTATTTTAAATAAACTTAGTTGACAAACTTAAGCATCGTATCATTTTAATTAAATGCCTTCCTTTCAGTCTCTCTAGAGAGAACTAAAGCTGCTGGCTACTGGTAATAATATTACATACAGTGTAGATATTTTTTTGATGAGAAATGCGGCATCTCTGCACTTTGAAAAAAATGACGCTGGGCTGGCGTTACTTGTACGTTGGAAGTTCCGTTATTATTGATCGTAGCATTCTCTATCTACTACTGGGGGCTACCTGTACTTCCTATCCACACCCCAACTGACGATCGAAAACTACAATACAACACTTATGGTTGTACGTACATGCTGCTACATTGATTAATGGCTTCCGAACCAATCAAACTACCGGTACGTTTACAAAGATTATGAACACGTAGGTGGTATCTATTGTGTGATGTGTGTGATGTATGTACGACCTTACGTACACAGTTTTGTTTTTGGATGCACTTGCACCGACCGTCGTCCGTCTGCATAACACACAGACTAGACATCGAAGGAAAACACACAACAAAAAAAACATTCTCTCTCTTTTATTTTTTTGATCAACAGTCTTGGCCCTGAACTAAGCAACCAACCAACCAACCAACCACTGAAAAACAACCATAAGATTGGCAAACGATAAAATGACTGCAATAATATTGGTACTACTAATTATCTTATCGTGTCATACAGCAATTGGTTTTCAGGCATCAGCTGTGCTTGGTACTACAAAGCGACTTCACCAACTCAAGTCTGCTATTTTAGATGAGCCAGCAACCTCAACAAATCTTCCTCCACTTCTACAAGACATGGTCGAAGAGAGAAGAGAATTTGAATTGAATCTTGGTAAAGCCATGGATACACTGAGAAAAGACTATCCCGATATGCTTCACAAGTCACCAGGTAAGCACTGTAGACCTTTACTGACTTCTCCACGACATGTGGCATATTTGGCATATTATGTTATGTTATATTCTACGTACCTACCAGTCTCGTAGTTTCCAATGATTGGTATCAGTATCTCACACTGTATTTTTTGTAATGTTACTTTATTCACACATCAGACTTTAGTATTTACCATGATGAAATCAGTGTCCTCGATCCCTCGGGTGTTCAGCTCACTGGTCTCAAGAATTACAAAAATTCATTTGGTTTCTTGCAGACGATTGTAAGATTCTTTTACAATACCTCTGAATCTTGTGTACAAAACCGCATGGTTTACGATTTCGCTCGACAGTCCATCCGTATATCATGGAATGTCGTTTTGGTCCCGAAAGTTGTTGGAAACAGACGGAATGCTCTTTACTTTGATGGAATCAGTATATACAAGATGGACTCTAAAAGTGGGAAGATTGTAGAGCACAAGGTGGAGAAATTACTAGTGAATAACACACCAGTGACTCCTCCGTATGGCATTCTTACTACTTTGAGAGAAGAGTTGATGTTTCCAGGAGGGCAGAGAATTCCAGCCGGTGTTGGAGTTGGAATGAGTGCCATGTACGACATAAAATATGACTTGTGAATATACACCGGGATTATCATTCATTCTATGGTACTGTACGTCATTCGAAGGGATGCAGGATGCGATGCTGCTCAGATGCGGCTGAATGGTTGATGGTTGACGCCTGTTCCATTGATTGGCACAATGTTTTATTATTTATCTCTGCTCTTGATTTCCAAATAGGAACCGTGTTTTACTAATGCTCTACTAAATGCCAACACTTTTGTTCATGTTTACTCGTTTTTGCTTTGTAAGAAATAATTGCGGTTAGTTGTAGCTCTCTACCACTCTGGTGGAAAACTAACTAATCAACAACCTAATTGCTTCCCATCCGTCTCGACAAGAGCAGTCACCAAAGTGAAATCATTCCTCTGTGGTATTGTAGCTGAACTAGCCTTAATGTATATAATATATCAATAATAGGATCCGTTACATACATAGGTTTGCAATGTATGTATGTTACAATGGGATAGTGCCAATCAATGTGCAAAGTGAAGAGCAGTGACCATAAAA
Organism: Chaetoceros muelleri; assembly: GCA_019693545.1. Lineage (NCBI taxonomy): Eukaryota > Bacillariophyta > Thalassiosirophyceae > Chaetocerotales > Chaetocerotaceae > Chaetoceros > Chaetoceros muelleri. The sequence continues at coordinate 8,726 of JAAMXU010003565.1, forward strand.
AATAAAAACAGATAACCTGGTACTTGTACTCTACCAGTAGCTAGATACAGTACTTTTGTACCGTACAAACGATGGGACAACAACCATCGACACAGGTTGCAGTGTGGACTTTCGACTTGCAGTCTCTCTATTGATTGATTGATTGATTGATATAAAAGTTTACAACACGACAAGAACGGCAAACGGCAATCCTTGTACCTTATATCAGTTGTTCTAAGATTAATTACAATCTGCGACGAAACTTATTCAATTCTTATTTTACTAAAACGCAGTGAATACTCTTTGCTATTTTACAAAATGGAAGACCTTCTCCTTTCTCTAGAAAAAAGCCATCTACAAGATTACGGACAAGACGTCGAAAACTATAATTCTTCCCAAATCACGTTCGCTTGTTCTGAATTTATCCTTGCGCTTGATGATGTTGCTGCACAGATTTCGAATCTCGAGAGGGAATTGCAATCAGTAAATGTGCAGCAGGCGAACTATGCTGAACAAAATAAGGGAATACAGCAAGATCAAAGTACGGCAATCTGGCTGTATAACTTAATGTCTACGATACCATCGCCTCTAGATTGTCTATCCCTATGTATAAGTGTTCTGCTTGCCTGTCAAAAAGGAAATGAAATGTCCATACAATCAGAGCTATTTGATGTTTTGGGTGAAGGGGAACGTTCCATGGAGGTTCTTTTTGAAATTATGTCTAGAGTGGGTGATATTGTCAACAATATCGACGAGAAACAGCTTCGTGAAATTCACGAACACAATGTTCATCCAAATACGAGCACGCAATTATCTGTTGTCCAGGACGTTGATCCGGAATTGGAATATTTGGCTTCATTGAGGCAAAATGCATTAGAAGCTGTGGAATTTCTATCTTTGCTACGAGAAGAAACTAGAGACTCCACTAGAAATGGGTCGTCTGCAGCAACTCATACCGTTAAAAGAACAAGTGACAAAGCAACTGCAAAACTATTGAAGAAAGCTACAAAGGATGCTGCAAAAGCTATGGAGGCTGCAAGAAAGGCTGGAGCTATTTTAGATGATGACTTGGATTCTAGTGGTTATGACATTTCGACTCTTTTATCAGAAGCTGAAAGTCAATCCAGATTAGGATTTCATCAAATGGGAGATGATGAATTCAAAGACTTTCAAGCAAGCCTTCTGCCAGCAGGTACAAGGGAGTATCATCAACTGAAATCTTTACCTAAAGGAACCATTCGTGAGCAACATGAAGATTACGAATTGGTTACTATTCCCGCGACTGTCCGGGATCCCTCTCAGCTTTGTGAGCGCATAGTACTCGCCGATGTCATGACTCGTGTTGAGAGGAAGGCTTTTAGTGGAACATCATCTTTAAATCCCATGCAAAGTACAGTTTTCAAGGCAGCCTTTCACAGTAATGATAATCTCTTGATTTGTGCTCCAACCGGAGCAGGAAAGACCAACGTTGCAATGCTTGCGGTTGTAGCGCATTTACGTGACAAAGGCATCATCAAAAATGAAAATGATCCATATGCATCCTATCAACATATTGGGGAGGATCAAGTTGCTTCTAGAGTAGGTCGTAAGATTGTGTATATTGCCCCGATGAAAGCGCTAGCACAGGAGGTCGTGGAGAAGTTTTCGTCCAAACTCAAATCGCTCAATGTCGTTGTGAGAGAACTGACTGGAGATATGCAATTGTCACGAGCTGAAGCTGAACGTGCAGATATTTTGGTTACGACTCCTGAGAAATGGGATGTTGTCACGCGAAAGGGAGGTGATGGTTCACTTGCTCAGACATGCGGTTTACTAATTATTGATGAAGTTCATTTATTAGCTGATGATCGTGGAGCCGTTATAGAGAGCGTTGTTGCACGATTGCACAGGTTTGTAGAATCGAGTCAGACTCTCGTACGAATTGTTGGATTGTCTGCTACACTTCCAAACTATAAGGATGTCGCTACGTTTTTAAGAGTAGACCATCAGAGAGGGCTGTTCTATTTCGGCCCTGAGCATCGCCCGGTGCCTCTTCAACAGCAATTCATTGGCATTCTTGAGACGAAGAATCGATTTCACCTCGAGAAAAAAATGAACCATGTGTGTTACGATCTCGTTAGTGATTCATTGAGAAGAGGACATCAAGTTATGGTGTTTGTGCATTCCAGAAAAGGCACCAGCGAAACTGTTGAGGAGCTTATAGAGCTAGCGCAGAATAAGAATGAACTAGAAAAGTATTTCGTCACAAAAGGAAGTGAAGAGAATGGAGACGTATATTCCCGCTTTGCTGGTAGAGTTGAGAAATCTCGTAACAGACAACTTGTTAAATATTTTCACAATGGACTAGGAATTCACCATGCAGGAATGCTGCGAGGAGATCGAAAGCTGACGGAGCAAATGTTCAGTGAGGGAGCAATCAAAGTATTATGTTGTACTGCTACACTTGCTTGGGGTAAGTTATTATGAAAGGCAGAATACTCTTTTCTTTTTTAATTATAGCTCGCTTACAAATCTATGCCATGTGCCAAGGTATCAATCTGCCAGTCCACACTGTAGTCATAAAGGGAACTGAAGTTTACAATCCAGAGAAAGGAGGTGCAGTTGATCTCAGTATTCTTGACGTTATGCAGATATTTGGAAGAGCAGGTAGACCACAATTTGATTCTAGTGGCGAAGCGGCACTGATTTCAACTGTTGATGGTATGGCACGATACTTAGACAAACTCGTGCGTGAAGTACCTATAGAAAGCACTTTCATTAAATATCTCGCAGATCACCTTAATGCTGAAGTAGTGGGTGGCACAGTCTCAAATATTTCAGAGGCCGCTGAGTGGCTCATGTACACTTATTTACATGTTCGTATGATAAAGAATCCTATTGCCTACGGTATTAACTCTTCTGAAAGTGAAAGTGATCCTTTACTTCGCAAAAGATCTCTAGAACTTGTTAAAGATGCTGCAAAACTTCTTGATAAATACAAAATGATACGCTACGATCCTGAATCTGGAAATCTTTCTGTTACTGATTTAGGGAGGGTTGCTTCCCATTTTTATATCCAAGCTGAAAGTATTTCAAGGTTCAATGATTTGCTGGAACACAGAATAAGTCCATCTGATAAGGATTTGATGGATATAGTTTGTCATGCCAGCGAATTTGAAAATGTCAAAGTGAGGCCTGAAGAATTAGATGAAATGGATAAAATGATGAAGAACTGCTGTCCGATAGGAGTTAAGAGTCCTGTTGAAGAATATCAAGGGAAATGTTGCGTCTTAATGCAAGCCTTTATTTCTGGCTCTCGAGTGAACTCATTCACTCTGACCTCTGATACAAACTACATTGCATCAAATGCAGGAAGAGTATCCAGAGCACTGTTTGAGATGTGCTTAAAAAGAGGTTCAGCGGGGGCTGCATTGAAATTCTTAAGAATAGCTAAAAGCATCGATAAACAGCTTTGGTGGTTTCATACTCCATTACGCGAATTCGAGACCGAGTTGCCTTCAGAAATTTTCAGGGCATTGGACAGCAGGATCAGACATTCTGCGACGGAATATAATGCCTTTGATTTTACCATTTCTCTTCTAGACATGCATCCGAGTGAGGTCGGTCAGCTTTGTCATAAAGCCAAATTAGGTTCAAAGATACAGCAGTTCGTCAGATTTTTACCAAACATTGATGTGTCTTGTGATGTACAACCAATATCAAAAAGTATCTTAAGATTTCAGGTCATTGTGACTCCTACTTTTTCATGGAACCAAAGATGGCACGGTAATGTACAGGGCTTCTGGCTATGGGTCGAAGATTCGAGTAACAACAGAATGTGAGCTTCTTTGACAATCCTTATTAGTTGAGGTGCCTTCTTTTTTCTCATTTTTTTACTTGTTCTTTGTTGTTCCTCAGTTATCATCAAGAATATATTCAGTTCAATCGAAGAAGCCACCCAGATTCAATGCAATTGGAATTAATCATACCTGCTTTTGATCCTGCTCCCTCACAGTATTACATACGAGTTGTTTCTGACTCATGGGTTGGTTCAGAGATTCTTTTCCCTGTAACATGCGAGGAATTGATGTACCCAAGTGAATCAATGTCATACACTGAACTAATGGATTTAACGCCCTTGCCTGTATCTGCTCTGAATAATAACAAGTTTGAAAGCTTGTACAAGTTCCCAACCTTTAATCCAATCCAGACACAATTGTTTTATGTTTTGTTTCATACTAATGCTCCCGTACTACTTGGGGCGCCTACTGGTAGCGGTAAGTTTATTCTAGAAGCATGCATAAGCCATTGATATTAATCCTCTAATGGTTTGTTTGGTATAGGGAAAACAATCATAGCTGAAATTGCGCTTTTAAGGATGAAAAAAGTCAATCCCCAAGCAAAATGCGTCTATATCGCACCGTTGAAGTCTTTAGCCCGCGAACGTTTGAAAGAATGGAAGTCTAGACTTGGGGGCAATCCTCTAAAATGGAAAGTATTGGAGCTATCTGGAGACACCCATCACGATAGGAGGAGCTTACAGGAGGCTGATGTATTGGTTTGTACACCTGAAAAGTGGGACCTCATTTCTAGAGGTTGGCGCGGAAGAAATGGTGCTGTTGCATCAAAGGATTTTGTGAAGGACGTGCGGCTTCTTATACTTGATGAAATTCACCTTCTCGGAGAGGATAGAGGTGCAATTCTTGAAGCTATTGTGAGCAGAACACGATTTATATCTCGTCTTCTGAAAGTAAACAATAAATCGAACACGCATGACGGGTGTTATGACACTATAAGAATTGTTGGTCTTTCAACTGCTATTTCAAATGCATCCGACCTTGCAGATTGGATTGGAATAGATACTTCGAAGAAATCATGTAATGGCGTGGTTGGCTTATACAACTTCAGACCAAGCGTTAGGCCCATACCGATGGAAGTTCACATAGCAGAGTTTGATGGGAGACACTATTGTCCAAGAATGGCAACGATGAACAAACCTTGTTACTCAGCAATCAAAGAGCATTCACCTACAAAGCCGGTGATCATTTTTGTTGCGTCTCGAAGACAAACACGTTTGACGGCTCTTGATCTTATCAACTATGCGGCTGGAGATGAAAATCCTGGTACATTCCTGGGATGCAGTGATGAATATATTAGTGAAATGGCCGAGACAATAAAAGATGCGTCACTACGTCATACAGTCACCTATGGAATTGGACTTCATCACGCAGGTCTATCATCGAATGATCGTGAAATGTGAGTTATTTTCATACATGTTAATATTCCAATACGGGTGTATCACTCAAACTTATTAATTCTTGAAACAGGGTGGAGATGATGTTTATGAATGGTGATATTCAAGTTTTGGTCGCAACAGGTAAAAGCCTTCAATATTATTTTTCTGCTTTTATGTGTATAACTACAATCCTGACATATTTTTAGCAACTTTGGCCTGGGGAGTAAATTTGCCTGCTCACTTCGTGATTGTGAAAGGAACTGAATTCTTTGACGGGAAATCATCCCGGTATGTCGATTATCCTGTCACTGATGTTCTGCAAATGATTGGTCGTGCAGGGCGTCCTCAATTTGATACGAAAGGAGTGGCTTTGGTTATGGTACAAGCCGGAAAGAAGAATTTTTACAAAAGATTTCTTTACCACCCTTTCCCCGTAGAATCGTGTTTAATCTCTCGCTTGCCGGGAATATTGAACGCTGAGATTGCCATTGGAACAGTGGCCACAGTTGAAGAATCTGTTGCTTATTTAGATTGGACTTTCTTAGCCAGAAGGGTTCGCGTAAATCCTTCCTTCTACGGTGCAAAATCCAGTGATACTGGCGATATCGACAATTTCCTACTAAGCATTGTGATGAAATGCGTCGAAGATCTATGCAAATGTCGATGCATTATCTATGACAGTAACAGTCTTAAGTTATCCCCAACATTTTTGGGTATTGCTGCATCAGAGCAATACTTGTATCCGGAAACTCCTCTTCAGATGGAGGATGGAGTAAAAGAGATATCAAAAATTATCAAGCCATTTATTGAACATTTTGAGCCGGACCAAGATTCACATCAAGATACGCAGACATTTCGCTATGCTGAGCATGTCGAAGAGATTGCAGTAGCTTGGATTCTTCATATCTTGTCATGGACGAAGGAATTTTCTGAGCTTCCGGTTCGACATAATGAAGAGCACCTAAATGCGGAACTTAGTAGATCTTTACCTTGGGGGCCAAAAGCACCAATGTGTGAGGAGGGGGACATTCTTTTGGTCGACGATTACGAAGATACCATTTTTGCTGAACCGCATACGAAGTGAGTAGGTGAAAAGCAATTAATAATTACGTCCCATGTTTTACTTTTGTGCCTAACATCTTTTTCCTACCATAGGTGCTATCTCCTTATTCAGGCTTTTCTTTCTCGGACAAATCTTCCGATAAGTGACTATATAAATGACACAACAAGTGTTGTGGATCAGTTGCCACGTTTATTGTCTGCAATGGAATTTGTCACAATGGAAAGCTCGGGATGCGAAAACAAGTTTGACTTAATCTGCATGCTAGCCATTACTAGACAGTTGTTGAACACTAGAATGATGGTAAGATAGTACGCGTCAGATTCATACCTTCTACCTTTTCATTAATCGCGACACTATTTTATTTCTATCTAACATTCATCATCCACTCTTTTCAGCCTGTTATCGATCCCTTATTTCAGTTGTCTGCTATATCAAAACGCGAAGTGAATATACTGAGTCACAAGAGAATCACGGTGAGAAATGTTGCAGATTTGTCATCCAAACGTCTGTTGGCAGAATGGGGTTTAAGAAAAGGTACCATAGCTGAGATTACGGCTTTTCCACTAGTCACTATTGAAAACGCATCAATAAGTTTTCTGATTGATAAAGCATCCCTAAAAAATGAAGGAAAACTTGATTTTGACCTTACTATTAAGAATCCCGAGGGCTTACAAAAGAAAGGAAGTTCTTTCTCCGAATACAGTTTTGTTGTAGCTCTTGGAACTCTATCTCATAGTAATCTATTGTCGAGGCAGAGTGTCACAATTAAGTTGTCAGGTCAAAAGAAGGTAGAGGGAAAGAAACATATCTCATTAAACTTTGATTGGACCCTTGCTAATTCGTTCGGTGGTACAAATGGTGGACACGTAATACTTAGAGTAATCAGTATTGAACTTCGAGGTATAGATATGGAGTGCATCTTACCTTTACTAAAATAATTCCCCGTTGCACCTATCTATTGCCTTTCTAACTTTACTAGAGAGTCTTCACTGTTAGTAAGTAAAATACATTCAGTAAGAAATGTTATATTTACTTGGGCCCCTTGGACTTACAAGTAGACCGCAAAGCCTATCAAATCGACAAATAATGCTCCCGTGGAAGGAAATATGCAGATAGAGGCAAATAGTTACCAGCAGAGAGTCCTGTCTTGTTTCATTTTCTCTGCAATGAACAACATAACTCATCCTCAGCAACCATTTAGTATGTACATTAAATTAATCTACAATTCATCATCGTCACTACCATCTGATTCGGAGCCACTCCAGTTTTCGATATTCTGAACCCGTCTTCTTTTCTCCCAAACGGCCCTACTCTTGAACCTTTGAACAAGCGAAATGTCGAAATCCTTGGATGATGTTGACAAAGCTTCCCCAAATGCTTCGAACATCTGGGAAGCTGAAGAGTTCTCAACCATCCAAAGGTATAGATTTTCCAAATGTTCATTCACATTTTCATTGTCAGTTACAAGTAAATCTACATCCCGATCACCAAAACAACGAGTAACGGTAGTCATAATAAATTGGACATCTCTTTGAACAACAGGAATGAAGGATTTCAATGCTTCCTTGGACAAACAAGCTACGAGGCATCGCCCTCTGATTCCGCTTTCAAAGCTGAAAGACTTCCACGTTTCCATATCAATCAGTGTCAAGCAATGCAGAGCACTTGCAAATATTTTTTCGTTTAAGTCATGAGCATTTTCAACACAACGGATGAGGTTAAGAATTGCCATCTCAAACACTTCACTTGGTAGACTTTGCATCAGCGATGAGTAGCGTAAAATCGATGAATAAGCTTGGCATGCACCCCATGCTTGTTTCTTCGTGTTCATCCGTTGTTTCCAAGTCTTACTATCCGACACTTGAATCGCATCAGCCACTGCTTGATTGATGAGATCACCCAGTTTCTCCAAAAATTTATCACAAAACTCTAAGTACAGATCAGTTGCAGTTGGGATTTCATCTGAACATTGAATTTGTAAATTCAATAGACTATAAAAGTGCCCTGATGTTCGGATTGCATTACTAACCACCTTTATGAAGTACCATGAGGCCAGAGGTAGCAAGAAAGAATAATTAATGATGTGAATGGATAGACTGGTGGGAAAGAATAAGAAAAATCTCACCTTTTCATTTTCATCAAACAAACTTTCGTATACGACCTTGCACAATTTTTGCATTGGTAGTAGTTTCACATGCCCCCAATTCTTAGATTGAACTGAATCAAAGGCTATGTTCCCAATCGCAAATAGAGCCTTGTTATTGGAAGACAAATTAGATCAACACCATCGTGAATTGTCAGCTTTCTTATTGGATAATCGAATACTCACCATACTCCGTACACTAGAATTAGAATCCACTGCTGCGTTAACTGTTACGGTAGCTGTTTCTTCAATGATGCTGTCAAGAATTGCTTTAGATAACTCACCCGGCTCTTGAGTGCAATACCCTTCAATAAGTATAGTTATGATATTTCCTAATGCTTTACATGCACCACTTCTGACAGTGCTGTTACGATCGCCAGAATATTCTATAGCTAGTGACATGATTGTTTTCAAGGGATTATACATCGTGCCCAGTAGGACTCTCCAAACTTTGAAGCTCATCAAAGAATATGTCGATAAAACGCTGCATCGAATCTTTGGATCATTTTCATTATTCAATGTAGCATAAAGGCATTCATACAGAAAAACAGGGAGCTCTTCATCATCACAACACACGGTTTGGAGGCCTTGATTTTTTCCGATAATAAATGCAGACAATAATTCAGAACCTGTTATTTTCAACATCTTATCATCGGATGAAAGAAGTAACATTAAAAGATCAATCATGGACTTCAATCTCTTTGAATTGCCATTCAATATCCATGTGGCAGATTTCACTACTTGGACAAATAACTGCATTTGAATCATGGTCTGTGTACCTCTCTCAATTATATTCTTGGATGAAATTTCGGAAATCTTGAAAAATAACTGATTCAAGAATGGAGAAGACATTGGTTCAATCAGAAATTTATGCATGGGTAAAGGTAAGGGGGTGATATCGCCGTTCGGCATTTCCTTGCCACCCAAGGAATCGATGAGAGCCTGAACAACCACTTCCAAACCTAATCCGCCATGAAGACCATATTTCAAGTAGTTCTGTGCGATCTGTTTCACAAGACCCACCGCAGAATCCAGTAAAACTGAGTACTTCTCGAAAGGAACGACTGTGATAATGGTAACTGCTAGGGGATATAAAGCTTCCATTTCATCCACAGAAATTTGCTTTGAAAGAATGGCAACTGTAGTATCGATTATAGTTTGAAGCGATGATTCAATTCTTCCAGCCAAGTATCCAGAACGCGACCATAGCTGAAATGGTAATGCTTGCAAGATATCTTTACAACACTGCATCGCCATGACCCTGATGTCTTGAAGAGATACCGTCGAGTCATCTACTGACATTGACATGATAAGCATCAAATTAAAATATTTCGGTACCTTTGTCCCATCATGTTCATATTTCACCTGACGTAACGAAGTCGGTGGTGGAATAAAAAGAGCCCAAAATTGAGCACACGACTTGGGGTATAATTGGACCAACGTTTTCAAAAGTTCTAGTAGGGCATACATGGATGAAGTCGTTTTCAGATGCATCCCTAATATATGTGTATGATGCAATTGAAGACTCTTATGAACCCATTTGAAAAAATGTGCAATCTGCATTTGATCAGGCAATGATGATGTGAGAGACTTTTTCTTCCTTGTCTTCCTTGTATTCGCATCCAAGGTTTTCAGCAATGTTATGAGACATTCACAACTATAGCTTATCCAGGAGTTTTCCTCCTCTCGTTTCAAGTAAGCATCAACATTCATTATATTCATCAAAGCGTGAAGCAAAGTTTCACCAATCGATGGTGACATCAATCCATGTTCTTTTATTCGCCACGTATCAAAGTGTATAATATTACATTGCGATGAAAGTAGAGTGGATGAGTTTTGTCTCCACCGTAGTATCTGCGTAGTACATTGCAAAACCTCTTGTTGAATTTCCAACATTTTTTGAACGTTCACCGACTGGATTTCTTTCCCCGCCGTCAGTATTGTCAGGTCCACCGAAAGGAAAGGAATGATTAAATTTTCTACAACCTTTTGCACATGATGTTCATTGGTCAAGTAGACACTAAAACCTGTCAAAAAGATACGAAGACATTTCAATATGGACATGAGTTTTTTGTATCTCACTTCTTGCCTATTTAAAAGAAGAGGGTACAATATACCATCATCATGGTCATCCCTCTCGATCCCCAAAATGTTAATAATAGGCCTTTCGATAGCACGAAGGATCACTTCCGCCTCGTCATTTTCAAATTTCATCAAACTAATTCTTTTGTGAATAGCTCGTTTGTTATGTGCAGCTGTTATCAATGAATTGGATAACAACGTTTTGATACTATCCCATATCACCGTGGTCGAAGCATCAGTATCCCAAGATTTACTCTTGTGAGTGGAAGGCGAGGATGACGGACTAGTACCCATACCAGTAGTAGCATCCTCTTCTAATATCGCAACTGCGTCAAACAGTACTAGGACTCCTTCATTGACTACCTTGTTGTTGTTATCTTTGATTATCACCCCACTGGCAGATGAAATAATAAAATCTAATTCACGTACAAGCACAACAATTTCATTTTCCATTACTAATCTCTTGGAATGCAAAGCATCATTTGAAACTTTCGGATCATCGAGGAGGAGGAGGACGTCGTGAATCACTTTCTTCGTCTTATCAATAGCCTCGTTACATCGATGATGACTAATTTTACCAAAATGTTTCGCTGGACTCGAACGCAATTTTCCTCCTCTACCAACATTTCTCACTCTTTTGGAAGAATAAACATCGTGTTTCGTGAAAAGTTGTTGATCGTCTCGCCAATGAAGATTGTTTTGCCTCACACGACTTTTGACGACGTTTGTCTGCTCTGCTACTACTGGTGCTCCTAGGATTGTTGAGCCCTCTTGTGGTAATAAGTCCATGGACGACACATCCTTGATCGAATTGGATGGTGTTCTACTACTGCAATTACTATTGAACTGAGATGTATTTGTATTATTTTGTTCATTCATCGATGTCCTCATTCACTCATCAATCACAACATGCATGCATACATGAGATTCTTTCTTTCTTTCATTGGTGTGTGTGTGTGTGCATATTTTTGATTTTTGGTTTTTTGTTCCGCCCCAGAAATACAATACTGTACCATGTACAATGTACTAAGTACATCCATGATGCATTATGTTTTTTAGAGTACTACGTGTAGTACACCAGCAACAAGCAAGGTTGTTGATGAAGATGAACCAGTCGACTGGAAGATGATACATCAATGATGATCAATAATTAATAGAAGTAATAATGTGAGTACACTTGTATATATATATATGTACAGTATAGATCAATAGGAAGATGAGCCAAAGAAAAAAAAACAGGATATCAAACACAAAGAAATGATGTTTCAAAAAAATATAACAAATATTTATAGCCCGTTGACCTGACACCCTACTCTCGAGCAAAACAATCATCCTTTTACTATATCTAGCAATGCACGTACTACTGTACGTTCGTTGAGAGTAGTGCAGTCAGATTCCCCAAGTGTGTGTGATTGCTGGAAAGTTAGTTAGTTTGCTACTCTCTAGCTACCGGTACCCGGTACTCTAATGAAGAATATGTAGGACATTGGACCTCTCTCCAGAGCCCCACTGTACTACTCGTTCTAGGATGCTTCACCGGTCGAGGCATCAGGCTTTTCTACATGATCCTCATTAGGGACGTTGTCATCTTTGTCCTGATTCTTTTTTTCCCAATAAGCATCCATTTCTTCGTCCAACTTTTTCGCTGCAACTTGTTTATTTTCACTCTTCAACCAGTAATCATCCATGGCACTATCTAGCTCCTCCGCAGTGACTGGCTTTTTCTCCTCCCGTTTGTTATTCTTGGGTACACGACCACGACTTCCTCGAGGGTTGCGTCCTCCCCTCCCTGCTCTACTAGAGCGAGATCTGTTTCGATTGCCACTTGCTTGTGCATCTTTTGCGGAACGAGTCTTGGATACGCCCTGTTTTGCGGCTCCTCTTTTGGACTTGGTCACTGTTTTCTTACCCTGCTGTTTTGCTACGGCCCGACCACCGTTTCCGCGCCCTCCTCCTTGTTTACTACCGCCTTTTGGAGCCATTGTTTGTAGTTTGTGTTGTAATTGATGGAATTGAATTGAATTGAATTGAATTGAATAAAAACCTAAAGTTATTTATTGTGTAACAAAACAAATATTAGTTGGTTCCTTCTACCTACTACTGCACTCACTGGAGGACAGAAGATTACCTACAGTACAGTACTGTACAGAGTGTGTGGTATTATCGATCGATCAAGTGAAGATTCGTGCAAAGTATGCAGTGCAGTACATGGTGCGGTGATGGCGCATTTTTTGCTTACCACTCTGTACGTACCTGGTACTGTAGTTAGTAGAGATTGAAGACTTCTTTTTCGAGAAAGAGAGACATACAGACCGCTGCAATGCTGACACCACCACGGGGTACATTGCAGTAGGTAGGAGGTACCACCAGTACCACCATACTAGCTAACAACTGTATCCATTTTATCCATACCATAGTAGAGTACACTCTCTCTCTATTAGAGAGAGAGCGGTAGTACCTACACAGTACAACAGCAACATGGTAGCACACAGTACATCCAACAACAGCCTCCCCCCCCGCGCCGCGCCCAAACCCGCCAAAATTTGAATGTCTCTTACTCGACACTCGACACTCGATACTCATATTGCAGTGCATTGCACAACATTGCATTATTGTGATTACAGCATACATTGTACCTACATCCATCCATTTATCAAATGTGGTTCCAGCCAATAATTCGTCATCAGAATCACGACGAGAAAGACGTCTCACTATGCGACGACCAACACGACGATGAGGATGCTGACTCGTCGTCGTCGTCGTCAGTGACTACAATGGGAGGGGACACCAACACTGTCAGGAGCGTTGACCTCTTGCTTGGTTTCTCGCAGCAGCGGTCATCGTCCCGTACAACGACCAACCGGTTCCTCGTTTGTGGGGAGCAGCATTCCAAAAAGGAGAATTCCCCCCACCAGAGCAAGAATGAACCAGAAGATCATCATGGTCGTGTTGTAGTCCTCGTATCAGACGATCATCATACTAGTAGTAATGACGATAATGACAATGCCGACGATACGAGGAGAAAGGAGAGGAGGAATGCTATGATGGAAAAGAAGGAAAACAAGGACGACAACAACAAGGACGACAACAACAAGGACGACAACAAGGAGAACATAAAACATAATGATAAGGATCACCAGGTCACAGAGAAGGAGGTGGTACCATCAGCAGGGAATGTTCTTGCCGACCCAGCACGACAGGACCTTATTTATGATATGTCACAACTGTCACAACTTCCACGTGCCTTATACAATAATAATAACAACGTGACAGTCCCCGAGGATGATCGACATAGTGTTTGCCATTTACAGTCAGCAACAAAGTCAAACTATTATTATTTTATAAGGATGCAATCCAAGTCTGAATTTGGGATGCACGTCCGAAGGCTTTCTTCCAATAATGGAGATGTGGTTGTCAGTGACCTTCGAAAAAATAGCCAGGCGGAGCAATGCGGAGTCAAAGTGGGAGATGTCCTTTACCGTGCTCCAGGTAATTGTCATTGTCAAGCTGATTGGGATCGATTTGTTTTACAACAACAACAGCAACAACAACGAGACAACGTGATTTCTTTGCAAAGATATTCGGTTCAAGATATTGCAAATCTTTCCAAATCAATGGTTCGTCCTGCAATCTTTATTGTGAAGAGATCACAGGGAGGAAATGGTCATGGAAATGCGACTGCCATTGCTACTACTACTACTATTGCTACTGCAACGGCTACTAGTATCGGTACTGAAAAGGACACCGGTACTCATGTGTTCCGTCCCCAACAGCAGCCACACCAGGTGAAGCAATCTTGGCACTGCTCCTTGACCAAGAAAGATATTCAAAAGATTCTTTCTCTTGTAGATGGAAATAAGGATTTGGGACTTTTAACTGTGCCATGTTGTCGAGCATGTTGCCAACAAGGACCATCGACGATGAATCATGGTGGTATTCAACGTCATCACTTTTTGTGTCCCAAACATCAGGACTTTTCTCATTCGGGTGCAAGAGAGAAATTGATTATTCTATTGGCAGGAGCATTGTATGACTGTGAAGCCTGTATTTACGAATTGGAACATGGAAGGAAACATTCTAGTGCAAAGCATAATGACAAATGTAGTAAGGCATCTGTACAAGTCAAAAATAATACTAGTAGTACTACTACAGAAAAGAATCCTCGTGGGAAAAAGAATAGTCTGGAGCGAGACAGGACTTCATTGCCAACAAGGAAAAAACAAAAGGTGATGAATCATAATGGCAAACAAGTGAATGACGGGAAAAAACTTGTTGCAAAACGAACCATTCATCAAACAAAGGAAAAAGAAACAAAAACGCAACAACCAAAACGAAATCTTGAAGGCACTGCTGGAATAGGTGCGACTACTACTACTACTACTACTAGTAGGGAATCCACATTTGGTAAAACGAAAAAAGTACTTTTGTCAAAATCAACAGACACAAATCCTACAAGGCAAGAACTTGACGTGTCAAGCGCTCCTCATTCTAATAACGCTAAACAAGCAACATCAAAGTCTGGAAGAAAGAAACAAACATTGGCAAATGATAGAGAAACAGGAAAAGAAAATAACCAGCAAGGTACAACGAAAGACAATAAAATGAAGCGCTCTCAACAACCAATCGTCAGTTGTCACACACAGCCACAGGATTCTTCATCTTACACCCATCAAAATGAAAAACTGGTAAATGTAATGCACGTGACACCTGTACCGAATGAACCTAGTAATCCTGTAAATATTGAAAAAAGTGTAGAAGCAATTGATGCACTTCCAATTATTCTTACGGATGATGCAACTGTTCCAAAATGGGTCCCGTGTCCTAATCCTTGGGGAGACAGAAGATATCAAGATGGCGATTTCGTTCTTTATTCGCCACTTGACTACTTGACAGCATTTGAAATGTATGGTGAGAATCCGAATAGATTTACAATGTTCCCATTCAAAGGTGATCAGTACAAAAAGACGCACACACCACCATCAGAGAAATGTTTGGATCTTGTACAATTGAACAGAGATAGGCTGGGACTAAGGTCATGGGGATTTCGATACTGTTATCACGATTTTGGTGGAGCTTGTCTTGTTACCGACATAGAGCCCATGTCGCCTACTGATTCTGGAGTGAGTATCAATTACGATCGTTTGGATTTATTCTATTGATTTTTCCCCTCCCCATTCTTACCTGTCATCTGGAATACAAGACTATTTTAGGCACAGAAAATGAAGAAACAAGACTCTATCCAAATGACATGATCATTTGTGTTAACAATAAGAAAGGTATGTGTAATTTAACAAGGTGGTACGAATGTCTCAAGGCCTCTTCACCTCACAATATCTTTTTCAAGTTGGTGGGATGACGGAATTAGAGCTTGGGGTCGAGCTTGACTTAGCGGGACCAGAACTTGTTCTCGCCGTATCGCGTTTTCGTAGTAACGTCAATGTTGCCTCCACTTGCTCCACCAGTCATGTCTCAACATCGGCTGAGACTCCCTCTTTGCATTGGAAAGAAATAGGAATGGAAAAGGATGTGAGCTATTGCTCCAATAGTGGGCAACGGTTTGAAAGTTGTGAAGATACTCCTCCAGAAGAGTATGGAGAGGAGTCATCACAAACTACTTCAAAGAAAATCATGATTTCAAACCATTTCGTAGACAATGACAGAAAATCGAAGAACAAATCTGAAGCTGAAAATTTTGAAGATACAAATGCATACAATAATGAACGTTTTACGTTGAATCTAGTCGAGGAAGATAACAAGATTGAAGATACAAATACATACAATAACGATGGTTGTACGTCGAATCTAGTCGAGAACGATAACAATATTGAAGATACAAAATCATGCATTAAAGATGGTTGTATGCCGAATCCAGTTGAGAACGATAACACGTTTGAAGATACAAAAACATGCAATAAAGATGGTTGCATGCCGAATACAGTTGAAACTAGTTTCAATATCGATTCTTCTGAACAGTCGAATTCAGTAGATGACGTGACACTCACAAGACTTCTACAGAAACTCGATTTTAAGGTAATTTCATATCCACATATTATGGTATTTTTAGTGCCATCCACAATTGCCTAACTTCTGCTGAACCAAATAGGAAATGCCGGAATCCATCCGACCAATTGCATCCTCTAGAAACCGGAGTGGGTACAAAGGCGTAGAAAAAAGAACACCAAAAGGACATGGAGGTAGTGACAAGTACTTTGCTTATTTTACGTCAAAACAAGGACGGATAATATATGGTCCTTTCAATGCTGCAATACATGCTGCAAAAATGTATGGTGAGTAATTTATGTTGACTTCGAATTGCCTATATCCGTTATGGATTGATTTGTCAATACTTACACATTATTCAGCATGGGCGTTTTTTGTACAAAATGGAAAAAGTGCATATCAAGAGGCTCTCCTTGCTGACGAGAGAAAAAAAGATGACGCTGAGGGACATAACAATACTGTCGGACATATGCTTCAGTCTCTTGATATAAAGGTAAGAATGGTTTTTCTCACTCGTTGCAAACCTGGGTTAATCTCAGAACTCAAAATGTTGGCACCTTAATCTCTACAGAATATACCGTCATTCATTGAGCCAATCAAGTCGTGTTCTCAAAGTGGCTACAAAGGTGTTTGGGTCCAGAACAAAAGGTATCATGCCCAACTTTATTGTGGCAGTTCTTGTTTCAGACTTGGGTCTTATTTTTCCAAGGTGGATGCTGCCAAGATGTATGGTGAGTTTTAACTTCATATCACATTCCGGGTGTGTCTGTAAAATTATGACGTGTTTGTTCTTGTTAGTATGACTCATGATTTACTGCAATAATAGCATGGGCATATTATATTGTTCATGGACAAGAGTCATTGGAAAATGCTCAAAGGCAGGGCCTTGAGATAGAACTTCAATCAAAAGCATCAAGTAAGTGTTTTGTTGGAAAACCTGTTGTCAATAACAATGGAAAAGAAAGAAAGGACGAAGCTGTATCAAAACCCACTGGTATCTATGCATGCAATGAGGAGGAGACTCAGGAGAAGTCATGTATTGACGACATGGACGTTGAATGCAGGGGCAGCAGTACGAAAGCAATAGAAAACCAACTACATGACCAAAGAATGAAAAACAAAACCAATGCGTCCGACAAAACTACCGAGCGTCCGCGCTCCTCCTTTCATAGTATCTGTATCGAATCCTCCATGCAAAACAAGAGTGAGGATACCCCTTCATCCACCAAAGATAACAAAGATAGCTGCACTGATGAAACCGATACTGAGTGGGAAAGTGATAGTAATCCCTGGCTAGGTTGTGTTTGTGGTGAAACTCACGAAAAGCCAGTTCCAGTGTTCTGGGTACAATGTGATAGCTGTGATGCTTGGTATAATTGTTCATCTAGCTGCGTTGGATTCACAGAGGATGAAGCAAATAATATGAAAGATTGGATTTGCCCTGACTGTTTATTGACGGGTGAAAATGTCATGGACAACTACCATACAAACAAGGACGAAAAAAGCCCAGTCCAATCAACCTTTGGAAATAAGAACCAAAATTGCGAATCAGCAGTTTTACCAATTGGCAGCATTGTAGATGTTGAAGACAGAACATGGGTAGGATCAAATAAACCCGGTGGTGTAGCAAAAATCGTTAATGTACACATGGATGAAGACCATTGTATTACTTACGATGTCAAATACGTTCTGGAGAATAGGACAGAGAGGAATATTGAATCCGAGTATATTTCTCTGAACAGGGGCATGATGGATACCTTTGCATCACCCAGCTGTACTATTAGAAAAACACGTGTATCACCAGGTTCCGCAAAGAGCCGAGGAGCCCCCCCAACAAAATGAGTGAGGAGTGCTGAAGTGATACAATTTTACATTTTACAGCTTCTTCATTTCATGTCATATATATTATACGCCTGGACCCTATGTTTAAAAAAAAAACAAAACATAACCCAGACATGCCACCACGACTCTCTATATTATAATACAATACATGTACATTCAAATAGACTAAAACTAAATGTTTGCATTCAAAAGAGTGAATATTTTTGATATCTCATCATTCATCAACGATAATGAGGATGTTGGTGCACATATTGTCGTCTTTGATTCTGACCTTGTTCAATCCTAGCATTGGATTCTACAATTTTGGCAATCCCATAAACACCTCCAGCAGCCGCACCAAAGATTGCAAAAAGATATGTACTCACAAAAGCAAATGCTGCACATATCGCTCCAATAAAAAACGTCAAGGCTACCAATGGATTTGGTTGATACGACCGAATGATCCCCCATAGACCAATCACAAATAAAACCAGAGTCATGACAAGGCCCATGGAAAAATTAATCAAGACTTGAATGATAACCTTGACTACATATTCCAAAGTCGATTCATCTCTGGACATTTTCCGAATGCCCATGAATCTAAAAACGAATGTACAAGTAAGTATACAATGCAATAATAGTTAGTACAAGCAGGCAGATGAACAAAAGACAGGGCACACACACACACACACACACACAATGCACAATAATGTACAAACGTTCCCTGAGCACTGAATGAACTTACAATATATCCCACATACTTTGTCGCTTCGCAAAAGACTTGCCAGCCGTAAAGTATTGCCAGAAAGAATCCTTCACCTCCCCCACTCCTACTTCCGAAAACAAACCCGCTACACTCTTCGCATCACTCATCCTTGCATATCCTTCCTGTCGAATATCATCCAATACTCTACTAGCATGTTCCATCTTTCTTTTATTCCTTTGACAAAGAGCATCGCAAGAAAACCACCCTTTGGTAGCTCTATAGGCACTAACGGCATTCGCATATTGAATACTCGCTTGATATTCCGCATTGAGATCGATGGAATTCATGATTTTATTATACTGTTTCGACTGATCATAAGTGAGCTTGGTCCCAGAGCCAACCAAGAGGAGGAATAAAATTCCGAAAACATATCCCATCGAAATAGCCTTGTGCTTTTTGGCAAAGTTTGTGACTCCCTTGACCACAAGTACTCCCATATCGGTCATTGAGGGGAGCACTATTTGCTGATTATGATTGTGAGGATGTCGGTTCATGGTGGTTGTTGAGTCTGAGTTTTGGAACAATAAATCAATTCGTTGGTTTTTCTTTTTCTGTTTTTTCGTTCTTTTTTCAAAACAAGGAAAGGAAAAGATATGTGGAGGATTGATTGATTGAGGTTTTGATATATTGATTGATTGAGACTACGAACTATTGAACTGACTGTTCTGTCTCTTTGAGAGAGAGAGAGTACACTCTGTATGTAGTGTGAATTACCAATGTACTGTGTACTGTAGTGATTTATTGACGAGGAAATCGAAAGAGACAAAAGATTCATTCATTTTCTTTGATCTCTCTCTCTCTCTCTCTTTACTTTGAGGCAGTGGTCTCGCTCTACTGTGGCTAGTATTGGCTACACATGGAACTACAAACACAGGAATGACGCCTGTAACCTGTATCACTATCGATGTGTCAGAGTGTAAAGAGCTGAAATGGTACACAGTACTTACACAGTACGTACAGTAGAGGTAGTAGGTAAGAAGGGTACTGTAGTAGTAGGAGACTACTGTAATAGTAGGCGCGATACCAAGCACAATAATAGTCTAGAGTGTACTGTACGTCCGCAAGGTAGTGTACGGTACTTGTAGTACAACTGTAGCAATCAAAATGCTCTCATCCTTTTCATCATATAGACTTCAAGCGCGCCAAATCACTATATGGAAACAGGATGAAAAGTTGCGCTAAATTTCTCGTATAATGGCCTATTTTTGCGATTTCTCCACCGTTCTTGGGAGATAAGTACAGATTGTTGTATTTTAATATCTCCATATTAAGGCGCACCTCTGGGTGTTTTTACTTTGTCTATATCAACCTTTGTTGTCGAGTAATTGCACTTTACAAGACTTCTCTGGATCGGTTTGGCTTCGCTTCGCGCCAAATAGTTTTTTACGTGGTGATTGGTATAGTCCCCCCCGCCCCTCTCTACAGTACAGTAAGTAACAGGCGGTATGGAACCAGGTACCAGGACATGGTAGTAGTA
>JAAMXU010003578.1:658-17106 GCA_019693545.1 Chaetoceros muelleri
GCCCGTTCATGTCCATAATCCCTTGAATCTTCGCAGGATCAGGTTTGATACCTTCACGTGCCGTGTAGCATGTATGTAGAATCTAGTATAGCGGCTGTATGACGTCATTATTAGACTATTTAGATAATAATTTAGATAATTAGTTTCTGTTGGAAGATCGTTGATCGGCTCTAGACTGTACATGTCTCTCGCCGACAGCGTGACGCTAGTGGAGTAGTTTTTAAATATGTAACACAATCTTTTACTTCGGTAGTTTAACAAGTATTTTTAAGCCTCGGCCCTGGTGAGGCATTTTGAATTCAAAGCCGTTCTTTTAATTCTTTTCTCTTTTCAAGCAAGCAAGCAAGCAAGTTCTTTTCTCCCCCGTCAAGATGTCCGTAAACGAAGAAGTCAAGGTCACCGGAACCCGCCGTGCTGGCAAGAAGTTCCCGGATTTGCATCTGTCGGTACCGTTCGTTGGTGTCACGTCCGAAGACGATGACTCCGGACCTTCCAAGGTTTCTCTCAAGGTTAGGATCGATCCTGCCTCGGGAGATGAGCGCTCCAACTTGACCGAAATCAAAATGGAGATGCTCGAGAGCTTGCACAGGCAGTCTGCACGGTATGTGCACACCCGTTATCTTTCGGACAAGCTCGTGTTTCCTAAGCAAGGAATCACGGGTCCAAAGGATTGCTTCAAGCGGCTTCGGATCTTTGAGAGCCTGTTGGGCCCAAAGACGAAGTCTACTTTCGCCAGCATGCTTGGTAGAGCTGTTGAAGAAATCTTCAAGATGAAGGGTTGGTCGACGACCAAAACTCACATCGCGAAGTTGAAGAAGGATTACTCCCTCTATGAAGCGTTGCTTCAGAAGGGAGGAACTGACAAGATCAAGCTCTCGGCCGATGCCGGAGCGACTGATGAGGAGAAGGAGGCATTTCTTCTCCAGCAGTACCAGAAGTTCGAACAGTACATGTACTGGTTTCTGGGTGAATTGATCTTCAAAACTCATCGCAACTGCTTGGACGATCATAAGGACTACATTCTCAATGATATTGTGAAACCGAAGTCTATGTCCGTCATCTCTTATCTCTCACGTGTGAATTACATGTATGAGATTATTCCCTACTTGCAAGCTCCGTCCGATGAAGGAGAAACTGCAAGAAAGGCGGATTATAATTCGCTCCAGTCCGAGGTTGATGCGAGAGTCATTCGCAGAGCCCAGTATAACGGACTTCCTAAGATCTTCCAGAACGAACTGGAAGATCGAAGGATCAAATGGAGAACTCTCTCTGACTCTGATTGGCACGATGAACTCGTGTCTATCAAGAGGAAAGAGCAGAGGGATCTACTTGAGGAAAAAGCGAAGAAGAGGAAGTCTGCTGAAGGAGCTAAAACTCCTGGTGGCCAAGGTGGCAACAAGCAGCAAAAGACCTCTAACAAAAAAGGTAAAGGTGGTTGTGCCCCTGGAGGAAACAACAATCCAACAGCGGGCCTAACTGCGGGACAAGGAATGAAATTCTGTCCTTTGTGCCATGGTGCTGGTCTACCTGAGACGGTTTACTGCACGCATAATTTGGACAATTGCAACAAGAAAGACGTCTTTAATCAGGCGCTTTCTTCTGCAGAGGAGGTGAAACCCAAGCCTGCGCCTAGTGCCGGAAGAGGACGTGGTCAACCCCATCGTATGGAGCATAATCGTGTTGAGATGACCAGTCGCCTCCAGGAAGCGAATACGCGTGAGCAGATTCGTAGAGCCTTCCGTGCAGCCACGTCTCCTGAAGAGGTCTGCCAGTACCTCAGGTTTATGGATCCTACTCTCGAGGGTACCTACCTTGCTCGTCGCATGCCCATGTACTTCGATCCGCATGGAAATGCTGAGCTTCAGAGTTCTTTGCTTATGGCATATGACGAGACTAACTCTGGCTGTGGCCAGTTTGAAGATGGAAAGGAGGATAAGAAGCCTCCTGCTGATGAACATTACTGACCAGCAGTCAGTTGTCCTCCTCCTCGTGGTAGTAAGGTAGATTTTAAACGTAGTAGTCACATAGCTTTTAAAGAATACTATCTTACTTCTATTTTAAAACCCAGTAGGGCAACTCGTATTAGAAAAAATTTAGATAAAACAAAACATGTCAATTGGAATGACGCCTTGGCAAGGCCGACAATGATTGATGAAATCGCTTCCAAGTCTTTGGAGCGTATAAAGAAAGAAACAAATCATTCTCCCATCACCTTTGCCACAGTTCGTGGGGGCGACAAGGGACAAAGAAGTCACAAGACGAGACTGCTAGTGTTGTTAGACAAAGGCTGTAGTCACAGTATGATGTCAGCAGCAATGGTGAAGCATGTGAAGTGGAAACGCTCCACTGCTAGCTTCAATACGGTCACTGGTCAATATGAAACCAAACATACGGCTAAGGTGCTGTTTACCCTTCCGGAGTTCTCAGAGTCGAAGATTCTTCACTGGGAGTTCCACTTGGATCCTGAAAAGGAACACCAAGGAATAGGGTATGATATGATCATCAGTAGAGATCTCATGCAAGCTTTCCGAATTTGGCGAGAATGGTGGTCAAATCCTTGGCACCAGGTGTCAATCAAATCGTATAATATCCCATGTTCAGATCCAATGCTGAAGCGAATTGGAATCCTTCTAACTCTTGAAGCGTATTGGCAATACGTGGCAAGGGATGAGGCTTTCTTTTTATCAATTTGTTGACTTTGTGACAATCAGTAATGAAGCGCACTGTACCATCCTTCTTTGGAATAATGAATACAGGCGTTCCCCATTCTGAATCTTGAACTGGAGTTAGCACTCCAATGTCAACTAAACGAAGTAACTCTTTTCTAAAAGTTTCCTTGTTTATTTTTGGAACAGGGTAATACCTTGAACTAACGGGTTTAGCATCCTCGCGTAGTTCTATATTGACTGGATCAGTATTCCACTTTCCCAGTGTTCCTGTTAACGCTAATATTCGTGATACTTACTGTTATGAGGTATATTGTTGTATATTCACTTGGAGTCGTATTCGAATGTGTAAGATCCGCGATGATGGCAGGATATCACTTCTCGCAGGTATCACATATCTCTAACGTGATTGAATTTGGTTGCGCGGGATATCGTCATTGCTCCGTAACATATTCACGCAACGCGCCAAAAGTCCATGTCTGTTTGGCGGACATCTTCTCTCTTCTTTCTCGTTGTAGTACTGATTCCTATCTACGTAGGATTCTACAGTAGAGGTAATCTACAAATCTAAAATTAGCTCACAGTTTCTCAATATTCGTTTTTAGTTTACCTTAGCCTTTTCGCTTTAGTGTTGACTACGGACGACAGAAACTTACCAATATCTCCAACAATAATCAAACTGATTATTCCCAAAGCTATTCAGCTGTTTCTCCCTATACCTTTCTCTCTCTCTCTGCCACGGTCGACTCTCGGTTGTGGAAAAGGGATAAGTAAACGGATTAAAAGAAAGAAGATAATTGAAGTTAATTCAATTAAAAGAAAAATTGTAATTAGGTGTGTGTTGTAGATAAAAAAGATTAGATACGTGATGTCTAACGGACGATCACCGTAGCTAATAAAAAAGATACTACTAGCAATTACTACGTAGAATAAGCGTGTGACGAGTTAACCGGCAGGTTAACCGCTAAATAGGATAAAACTACCTACACATATTTATTGTCGTAGCGCATCTATGTCACTTTCTCTCCAATCTAATTTGATCTACGGATTAGATTTCGCTGTTCCATCAAACAGCACTTCATACTTCTTTAGAAGTTGTAGCAAGCTGAGTTGCTGCCGTTTGTTCAGTTGAAGTCTGCTAATCACTGTCAAGGATTTTGACTATCCTTTCAGTTGTCGCAGCTGTGACTTTCGGCTCTTCAGACCGTGCGATCACTTGCTTGATTTCTCTGGATGATATTGCTGATCGTCGAATCGGGAAATTGCTCTTTTTTCATAGCAAATTACAGGCCATTCATCTGAATGGTGCAATCACTATAATGCAGATCATTTCCCATGATCTTGCCGAGATCATGGCCAATGATCAGATCATAGCCTATTCCTTCACCATCACTATCATTGATAGCAAAGCGATGTCGGACTACATTGGTTTGACTAAATTCGGGCAAACTGATTCCTAGTTTGGCCTCGTATTTACTACGGTGGACATTGACAAAAGTCTGAGGTTTAGGAATATCCTCAGATGTCCAATCTATACTACTTCCAATTTTAGTACTATATAAAATACAATCTATATTTGATGCTAAAACCTCATTCGAGTGTAAGTTCCTACTGATTATTTTATCAAGGCGGTTCACACACTCATTACTACTCTTATTCTTATATCTGTTTTTATTCACTTTTCCACTATTTTTATTAGGTAGTTTTGGTTTCTTTTTCTTTTTTATTTGATTTTCTACTTTTTGATTTTTTGACAAATAAGAATCTCCATCTGACTTGGGAGCGGATCAGTCAGAGTCGGAGGAGTAATCGGAGGAGGAGGAAGATGAGGAATAGTAACGACTCTTCCTCTTGCGGCTAGAGCCGCCATCATAGATCTTATTGATCCTACCCTGCTTCACCTCAGAAGAAAGGGAGTCATCCCTTAGGGTCTTCTTGATTTTCTTTTGCTCTTTCTTGAGAGCATTAAGAGATCTGCCAGATCCACTCTTGGATCGCTTCTTTGAGTCAGCTTCCTTGGTGGCAGCCTTCTTGAAGTTGCTGTCTGCTTCGTTATGGCTATGGACGAACCTGTCATCCTTGCCATGGTCGGCGCACCTATCACAATACTTGCCTTTCTTGGCTTTCTTGGAGCTCCCCTTCTCAGAGGAATCACTCTGGCGCTTTTTATCCTTCTTCGGCATACAACCAGTTTCCACTGCTTCAGCAGCCTTGAGATTTCCCTTCTTCTCAAAGGATTCCTTAAGCTTCTGCTTCTCAGCTCTTTCCTGTCTATCTTCTATCTTGAGACAATAAAGATAGTCAAGGAAAGTCTCATTACTGACCATGCGGTAGTCTTCATCCTTTTGATCAAGCTTGTCTTGCATTGATCTAGGAAGGCCATTGCAAATGGCAACACGAATGCATTCTTCGGTCGGAAGCGCAGCAGTCATGTGCCACTTGGCCTGATACCACGCCTGATTATTCATCGAAGGCGGTTGCAGGTAGTAGACGAAAGAGTACATTTCGATAACTCGATCATAAACGTCTCTTATAGCCATGTCATAGGGCTTGATTATTTTATTCTCGAGGTAACAAATGTGCTCATTGAGCACAGTTCGATGCCTCACCCACATGAGCTTACTCATCTTGAACCAGACGTACGATCGTACTGTTGGCAGCACTCATCGGGTATCGCTCCGAGCTTGGCGATGGTATTCTCAGGGGTATCGGTTTTGTCTCCATTCAGGAGCCATTGAAAGAAGACACCCTTATCTCGGACAAACGCGTCACATTGCTGATCAGAGA
This sequence comes from Chaetoceros muelleri, assembly GCA_019693545.1. Taxonomy (NCBI): domain Eukaryota; phylum Bacillariophyta; class Thalassiosirophyceae; order Chaetocerotales; family Chaetocerotaceae; genus Chaetoceros; species Chaetoceros muelleri. The sequence continues at coordinate 6,112 of JAAMXU010003578.1, forward strand.
CAGCAAACATAGAGGCAAATTGTCATCTTCCATGTTTGAAAATTCCGACTAACTGATCTCTGGCACGTCCTGTAGTTATCTGCAAGAGGTAATCCAGGCGATCATCCACCTTCTTGGGGTCGTGCGAGATGCAGAGATGCTCAACAAAGATCTCCATCTGGAGCTTCTTAAGGATCGTCATAATGAAAGCTCCATTTCCTGTGAACGTTTCAATAGCCGAGAAGGTTTTGCTCTTGGTATTGACCTTGGTTGGTTTCTTTTTGGTATCTTTTTATCGTGATGTCCACAGTCGGTGGCTCATCTCCTTCGTCCACCTTCGGAGGAACAAAAGGGATCGGGGGAGTGAGTCCAGGTTCACGATCACTTTTCAGTGTGGAACCACGGCCGGAAGATTTCTTCTTCTGGGAACTCATCTTGTTGTTTTGAAATTGATCTTTGTTGATTGGTCTTTTTTGAACTTGTGGTCTCACCGTGAGTTTTTTACCATTACTTGGAACCTTGCTTTGTAGGCTCCCTGTTACTTCACACAACAGCTTTCGGGCATAACAGTAATATTACTGTGCCATGGTCGACTCTCGGTTGTGGAAAAGGGAAAGTAAACGGATTAAGGAAAGGAAGATAATTGAAGTTAATTCAATTAAAAAGGAAATTATAAACTTAGGTGTGTTGTAGATAAAAAAAGATTAGATACGTGATGTCTAACGGACGATCACCGTAGCTAATAAAAAAAGATACTACTATTGATAACTACGTACAATAAGCGTGTGACGAGTTAACCAGTAGGTTAACCGCTAAATAGGAAAAAACTATCTACACATATTTATTGCCGTAGAGCATCTATGTCATGTGGTTACTTCTTCAGCATTGTTTAGTAGCTAACAATCCACCTTCATGCAATAGGTTGTTGGCTACTTCTTTTGTGTGAATCAATCGCCCAATAATTTCATTGATACGATCTTAGCAGATGCAATATTCACATTAAGGGCATCAATACATCAAACAATGCAAATAATGCCAATATAGATATAATAAAGTGCAGTGTAGCACATATGTAGAGTCTAGTATGCTGGCATAGTATAATATGATGTCATTATTAGTCTATGTATTTTATAATTAAATTAGTTTCTGTTGGAGGGTCGTTGCTTGGCCCATGACTGTACACATCTCTCACTGACAATCTCAATGCTAGAGTAGTCCTAACACAATCTTTTTACTTAAATAGCTTTTAATCTTTTTATTAAGTATTGGCCCTGGTGAGGCATACAGTTACCATCCAAAGAACAGATAATGTCGCAGAAACAATCATTGAGGACCATGATGTAGTAAACTGTTGGTAACATGACTAATATGATATTAGATTTTTTTTATAATTATGCTTTTGAGTCCATCTTGTAGAAAGAGGGCTCCCATCATAGAAGACTAATTATCTTTGAAATAATTATAATTTTTAATTTTCATCAATAGATTTTCTTGTGCTGGTGGAATCTAGCTACTGTAGTGTACTGCTATTAGCAGGGGGCGGTACTTTACAACAACAGCATAAGAATTCCTCGGCGGGGGGACAAAATACAAATTACTGTAGCTGACAAAACTGCACTGTGGGGTGTATAGTACTTACGTTGATAAGCACGAGTACTATGTGCGTGTCTCATTTTTATGACATCAGAGAAAAAATGTATACAGTTCCGTATACCCTTAGTACAAGGTACCCCGCGTATCGAATACGGAAAGATGTAAGAGAAAGAGAAAGTAATTGGTATTGATTCATTAAGATACAGAATAGCCCCATAATTGCCATTCTTGTATGAATCGGTCAACCAGTGGTCATCACCTAAAATTCGGAGAGAAAGAAATGAAAAGGTCATTCAGATGATAGTATACTGTTCACCGTTTTAGGTGATTCTCATTTTGTGTGGAACCTTCTTTCTCTATCTGGAAAGTATTTTTCGAAAATACTCGGTCCGAATATTTCTGACTAGAAAGATAGTTTACGTTCTTGAAATAACAAACATTTCTTTAACATCTGTATGAAATTTTCCGCTATTTACAACAAATTGTAATGAGTACTTCAACAAAGAAAGGGATTCCCCAAACTTTGATCCTAAAGTCATTTCTTCCACACCCAACTCTGTTTGCAGACAATAGTTTACCGTTGGCAGCTTTTGATATAGATTTCTTCACCACAGTTACCAAAGAAGAATCTGACGACTCATATCAGAATATCCTATCAACAGAGAAGTCGCTTGTCAAAGATCACTATCAAGACTTGCCGATAGGAGATAACATGGCTGAAATAGAACAGGACCAGCATACCAAATTTCTCGCTAGTATTCATAGCACATCATATTCTAACGACATCGCCGCCTTTGATCAGGAAATGAAGCCAACGCATAGTTCAAAGTGCTTTTGGATTACATCTCCAAGCCAAACTATTGGTCAAGATATTCCATCGCAACAGACAATCGCGTCTTCCGAGGAAAGCAATATTCTTCCCAGTAACGTACCAGCTAAGCGCAAACTTCATCTTGACGACCAAGATAATCTTCGCCAAGACGAAATCGCTGATATGGATAGAGATGAAAAACTGTTAATCCAAACTAAGCGCAAGCGCACTGGCCCTCCCGACAGTTCTAGTTCTCATGACATCGCGACAGTTAGTGATAATACGAAATCCTCTTCTTTTGGCACCGAGGAATCCTCATCCTTTGCTGACGCGAAACTTGATAATATAAACATTGAAGAACAGTCTGGTGCTTCTTTCCAGGCAAGTAGAAACTTTTGCAATGACACTCTACAGACCTTGAAGTCCTTAGATAGTGCTTCACCTCCTCTACCGACAGATGATGAAGGACAATTGCGTGCAAGTAGCCAACCTAGCATTCTTTCTTCGAACAATGTTCCAGAAGGAAAAGTAAAGGATGCTACCTCTGCTAAAAAAAACACAGAGCCTTCAGGAACCGTCTCAAAAGGTGTGACAGTGAAAATGAGCAATACGGAAACTGTCGCTGAATTCGTATCGTCTAAGGAGGGCGGTGTTACAGCCGAAAGCAATCAAGGGGATTTTACTCGCCATGCAGATCATCGATTCCACGAAAGGAATGAAGAATGCTGTCATCATACAAGAAGGGCGATCGACGATGAACATGAAGGTCTTACTGCAGTCCAACAAAATTCCTTAGCATTTGATGATTTGGAGGATACTAAAGTAGTGGCGCATCATGAACCTGTAGATTCATGGCAAGCCTATATGGAGCAGCAAAACTTCAAGGATGAAAAAGGCCATCTGATTTCTGATCAATCGAACCATCTCATTCAGCCGCATCCTTCCTGGAAGCACCATACCATTTCTAGTTACGGTTTTAAAAAGCATTCCTTTCCGTCATCGTATGGTGCTGGTAATCTAACTCATCCATACAAACCAGACTTTTACCCACCCGCACCTTTGTACCAACATCACCCAGCCAGCAGCAGAAAACACAGCAGTCACTCAACAGGCCATCAGAATATTCCTTCGTCCTCCTCAAAGAACGACGCGCGCCCACAAGGAATGAATGAGTGGAGAAGTTGTGACTTATCTCTTGATCAGTTCGCAAAGAAACGTGAATACCATAGTCACCATCATACGAGTAGGGAGCGAGAGCACCAAAACTACCCTCCTTACCAAGACTATGATTATCAACGCCATAACAGCATGTATGACTACCATGATGATTTGCAACCAACCTACAATTTCGAAGGTTATGAGGATAATGTTCTTCCTCCTGTCCCACCATTGAGTGAGGCGCATTATCTAAGTGAAAGAGGAGACAATTTGGTACGTCCTGATGATCATCATCCTTACGCAATTCCAATATCTTCTACCATCAATGTGTTCAATCACCAGGATCCTTATGACTATCAGCATAGTAGCAACAGAAAACTCCACCAACCTCCACCGCCGGAGGGGGGCTATGGATCGTACAATGAACATGTCAGAGGTTATACAAGAAAAAATCATTCTGGTTACCACAGCATTGATAATAGTCGCCAGCAGCCCGTGAACACTTATCATGTAGGACGACATGGCGTGTTCAATTCCACGTCAACGTCAGGATACAAGAGCAGATCCATGGATTCAGGAAGTACTTCATCACTTTCCTCGAGCTTTTACTACAGTCAACAAGCATCTGGTGGTCACAATGGTATTCAGCCTTATTACAATCGACAAATTTTGGCCTTATCCACTGATGACGATGAAAATTGGTTGAGCGAATTTCTCTGTTTTGTGCGATCTCAGTGTGTTGAGGTATTCTCGGCAACACGCGAAGATGTAGCCTCAAGAATGAATAGCAAAAAGGTGTTACTTGGTCAAGTTGGGATCAGATGTCGTTTCTGTGCTCATCTTCCACATCGCGAGAGAACTGGAAGGTCTTCGAGTTTCCCATCATCAATTAGTCGAATTTACCAGAGTCTAACTATGATGCTGAGGGACCACTTTACAAAGTGTCACGCCATGCCTCCTGCGACTCAGGAAAGGTATCTCAGTCTCAAGGCAAATGCATCTCAAGGCGCAACTGATTCCAAGAAGTACTGGATTGAATCTGCAAATTGTCTTGGGCTTGTCGACACTGCAGATGGTATACGCTTCCGCAATCAGTTCCACCCAGCAGCAACATTCGGTGCGGAACCTTTGGTAATACTTGAAGAACAAGAAAAGGCTCCAGAACAAGAAAAAACAGAGTCCATGTCATCGGTTTGAATTGATTATATATAACAACCCGGGTGTACCTTGTTGTGTATACTGACCTGCATGTTGCCTTGGTAGCATAAATGGGTGCCGGTGGTGGTCGGTGGTACTTCTTGCTTCTCCATTTCAAAAACATCATATCATTGTGGTTGTACGGCGCTGTTGGTCCGTGGTTACTGTGTCCTGCTTCCAGCTCTTCTCCACTCCTCAAATCTTTGGTAAAACAAGGAGTACATAAGGTAGATAGACCAGTAATAAATGTTAAAAGATAGTCATAGTTTGGCACTGCTCCAAACAGCAGGCGTAGGTCCTACATACTACAATTGAAAAAGAGCAGTGCTGAAATGTGACATTAGTTGAAATTTGGAACATGGGTAATTTGTAATTTCACAATAGTATGAACGTGCATGTTTGTTTTGTGTACGACGTGATATTTCTCTAGCTAGTAGTGCTGACTGCTGCTGCTGTGCGCCTACTGAATAGTGCGACTCTAGACTCTGGAGTATTGTTGTCGTTTGTCCACATACTTTTTTATCAGAAGCATGCTCTACTACAGATCGACTCGATCCAAAATTCCTTCATGGAGGAAAATGAAGACATCATCAAACTGTGGACAGTGGTTGGTTGCACATGGTGGTAGTGGGCCTGTTAAATGAGCCCATTTACTTCAAGGGAGGAGGGGGGGGGGGGATGGTGGCGTTGAACGTCTTGTTTAGCAGGAGCTCTCTCTAGTGATCTTTTCTCTCTCTACTCTATCTAGAGAGTCTAGAGAGTGGTGAGAGCGGTGAGAGCAGCTGCTGGTGATGTCACGTGAGAAATTGTTGTTGAGCAGCTGGTGGTGTGACGTGAGAAATTGTTGTACTGCAACCAGCAGTGTTGAGAACGTAAAAGGGAATGAACATTGAACATTCATTCAAATGATAATATCTGAATAAAAAAATAAAAGCAACGAAAACAGAAAACAGTTTCTTAACAGATAAATCCTACATTACTCTTCCATACTGTGCAGTGGTTTTAGGTGACGAGGAGACTTGTTAATACGGAACCTGTCCTAAATTCGCTACATCGTTGCTGAGGATGGCTCCTAGCACTCCTCCACCAATGACACAGATTGGGGCAGGTATATCAAATACCATGGCAAGGACGCCAGAGAAGCAAAATACAATGGCATCTGCAGAATTGCGAACTGCAGCCTCCCAAAGGATGACGCATGCAGCTCCTACCAATCCAATAGCTGTAGAGTTTACTCCATTGAGCATGACCTTAAACCAATTGACATGGCGCAATCTTGCCCAAAATGGAACAATGGCAAAGATAAGAATCACACCAGGTCCAAAGAGACCAAGGTATGCAATGAGAGCCCCTGGGACACCTTTGTACACAGCCCCAAGGTATGCAGAAAAGTTGAAAAGTGGGCCTGGCATGGACTGAGCAAGTCCAAGACCTTGGAAAAAATTGTCCTTGGTCATCCAGAAAGGAACGACCTCATTCTGAAGCATAGGAAGTACAACTTGTCCTCCTCCAAAAATGATGGATCCAATTCGAAACATGACTTCGAAAATTTTCAAATACTCGTTTTCAACTTTGAAAACGTCCACCAAAAGAATTGTCACAACTAAAACAACAGCGTAGACCAAAAAGATACAGAAACCAACCCACAGAGGAATTCCAATACGTCTCATGGTAAGATCTGACTTTGCGTCCCATCCCTTACTAGGTGCAGCATACACTCCTGGTGACGAAAGAGTGGCATAGGACGGTTCATGAAACAATTTTCATTGTTGTTGGCATTAGCATCATATGAGGTAAGAAAGAAATCCATATAATCTAAAACATAAAACACAAAAGTAGAGAACAACTCACCCAATGGATTTGCTCTTTTAGAATCAATATAGGCAACTAAAGCACCTGCTGCCAACATGGAGGGAAAGACATACTGCGAACTCGTAGGTTTAATGACTTCATCACCACTGATCAAAATTGCAACAGACGCCGAAATGAGGGCCAGAATGACTCCCAATGTATCCAATTTGGCACCGAATCCATACATGGCTTTGAAAACAAGAGCAATGGCTGCTGGAGGAAGCCCAACAAGCCAAAAAGGTGGATCATCTGGATCGATGAAATTCGCAATCAAAACACCAGTGGTGGTGAGCACGATAAGGCCAGGAAGATTCCAAAGGAAGAATGCAAGGAGTCCTCCGAGAGGACCAGCTCTTGCAAGTGCCGTAGATATCACCAGTTGTGTAGATGTCGGACCAGGAAGCCCCTGTCCTATTGCAAAGAGTTCTGTTGCGGAAGGTTGAATGAGTGGGTATAAGGGCAAACAAAGAAGAGAAGGGGCAACGAGTGTGGTGAGTGAGTTTGTGAGAGTCAAAACTTTTTCAAACGTCCCGAGAACAATCAAGAATCACCACTGTTTTTATCATACGTAATCAATACTTAACCATTGACACATCATTATGAATTGTAGCAGTACGATAGTACCCTACTCACCTGTAAAGGCGTCTTCGTCCATCCAGTCACGCTGTACGACAAGATGATCGCGAAGAATCGCAATATGAGCTTGAGGCCCCCCAAATGCCACAAAACCAAGAGGCCAAAATGTGGTAAAGACCTCCCATATTCGAGTCTTCCAAGGAATGTCTTCGGCCAATCCGGAATCATCGTTTTTCTCTACTTTTCCTTCTTCTTTTAATTGCTCCTCCTCATCGTCGCCATTTCCGTTACTAGTATTCTCTGCCACATGAACCATAGTACCAGCAGTATTACGATCTTCTGCATCTAAACTTGTAGATCCGCTTAGATCGATCATTTTTGAATGCATTTCTTCGGAAAATGTCTCCTCTTCCATGATTGATTGTTTCTTTAAGTCTTCGAGATTTCGTATTTGATTTTAATTAAGGTGAGTGCTTCACTCTGATTGAATCTTCTTGAATCTACATAGAACTGCAATTCTGACGGTAAGGGTACTACCATACGTACGTACACAGTGTAATGCTTGTAATGTACTACTGTTTTCTGCGGTTGTATGGGTGGGATGCCTGCTCCCGTGCTCCGCACCACCAGTGACGTAAAACGTAAATCCTTACTACTTGACATACAATATTTTTGCAAAAGGTTTTTCCTTCTTTCCATAGTACATAACAAGGTGGGACGGCTGCTCGCTAGCTCGCATAATCTCTAGGTACCTAGCTAGGCACATCTCTAGCTAGATAGAGAGAGAGAGGAGGGCATTATGGTACCGGTTAGGTTACCAGTACCCGTGTAGCTAAATGTAGCTGTCCAAAATATATGTAGATATGTATATGGTAGGTCTTTTACCTAGAGAGCTAGAGCAATTGTTACTATCAGAATAAATAGTAGTTATGTGGGCAGTTATGCTAGTTAAAAGCATTTGGTTCCTTCTCTTAGTCTAGACTTCATTTGGTAGTTTGGTTAGTAGTAGTATTGTTCTGTCTCATGGATAATTATCTGTGACTGTTTTGTTGGTACCGGTAGTTTTGTTTGGTTGTTCTGATACATTTTGGATATTATATAGCTTCTTGGTTTTGAGTTTAATGGATATTTGTGTAGTTCTTGGTTTGGTTCATCATCTCTTTGGGAATTTTGCAATGTCTCATACAATGATAGATAGTATCACTTTGATGTGGCAAACTACTATTAGTAGAAGTACATCACCTTCTTCTTTTAGAGTTAAGTTTGTAGTTACATACAACTGCAAGTCATGTTAGGTTTGGTTTGTAGTTGTTAGGTTCTGTTTGTTTGGTTGCAGTCATGATAGCTAGTGTTAACTGTAGTTTATTCTGTTCTCAATTTCTTTGTTGGTGAAAAGTTATTACTTTCATTCTGGGAGTCTTCATTTGGTTTCTTTTTGATGTTGGTACTTTGGTTTGTAACTTTGTTGAGAGTTTGGTTCTGTTTGTTTAGTTGTTTGTTTGGTGGTGTTACTTGAAGGTGACTTACTTTTGTGAGACTGGGGTTTACTTAGTTTCTTTAGTTACTAAGACGTGGTAAGCGGTGGTAGATAAGTTTGATAACTTAGGATAGTAGTTCTTTCCTGTTGTTGAGATGGAAGTTTGGTTCAGTTTATCTTTGGTTAGTTTTGTTGTTTTGGTACCTGATACATATGCATTTTGGCATCCCGGGTCATATGCAGATTAGGATAGCTACATGGCTTGGTAGTTTAATGTTAGTTTGTTATGTAGTTGATTCTGTAGGTAGGATGTTAGTATAGTCCCATTTTCTGCGTGGTACTGATTTCATTGGTAGTTTAGTACTCTATATCTAACATGGTTTGGTTCATATTCGGTTGCTATAGTTGATGGTTGCTATCTACATGCTTGGTTCTATTTGGTTGGTTGCTGGGTTGCTTGGTCTTATCATTTGGAGTTGCCATGTGTTATGGCTTATGGGTGCTTCCTGGGGTATAGTATGGAGATAATCTTCTCGATGAGCAGTTCATACCAACGGTTATAGACTTCCTTCTTGTGTTAAGTTACTTAGTGCAGCAGTATTTGGTTCTGAGTTTTGAGTTCGGTTGGTAAAAGTTTGGTTGGATTTACATAGTTTAGTTGGCAGTTGTTGACTCTGAGTTTTGAGTTTAGTTGGCAATAGTTTGGTTGGAGTTAGATCATTTAGTTGGCAGTTGGTTCTGTTATCAGGATGGTAATTATTTTATTCCATTTGGGTGGAACTTGTTAGTTATTTCTTAGTTGGTAGTAGTTTAGATTGGGCAACTTGAAGTACAAAACTTAGTTCATATTTAGTTGCTATTCAGTTGGTGGTAGTTCTTGATTGGTTGCTAGTTCTTTTGTTGGGATTTTTTTTGTCGGTAGTAAGTTATTTGGTTGGTAGTTAGTTGTTTGGTTGTTATTCTTTTAGATAGTTCTTTTGTTGGTAGTTGTTTAAATGGCACATGCAATATAGTAGTTGTTTGGTAGGTATTTGTTTGGTAGGTAGTATGTAGAGTAGTTCATTATTTGGTTGGTACCGGTACTTGCAATGTACCAGTAAAGGTGTTTTGCGAGTAATACAATTTAGCTGTAGTTTAGTGCACTCATATAGAATGTTCCCAAAGGCTTATGCTGTATTTGGACACATTCAGGGCCTTGAGGGGCATAGGCACATAACCTTCCTCGGATAGGGGCCATAGTGGGACAATAGTGGGCAATAGTAAAGTTAAGAGATTATTTTAATAATATCATATATAATAATTTGGTTGGTATATATGTAGTTGTTTGGTTGGTAGTTGTTCTCCAGAAGAAGTGAGTTGATGATAGTTGTTTGGTTGGTAGTTGTTTGGTTGGTAGTTGTTTGGTTGGTAGTTGTTTGGTTGGTAGTTGTTTAGTTGGTAGTTGTTTGGTTGGTACCGTAGTTGTTTGGTAGGTAGTTGTTTGTTAGGTACTCCGTAGTTGTTTGGTAGGTAGTTGTTTGGTTGAGACCTCTACGGTAGTTGTTTGGTTGGTAGTTGTTGGGTTGGTAGTTGTTGGGTTGGTAGTAGTTGTTTGGTTGGTTGTTGTTTGGTTGGTAGTCCGTAGTTGTTTGGTAGGTAGTTGTTTGGTTGAGACTGGTCTCTACAGCATACTTTGCTCCTCTGTTTGGTTGCTGGTACTGAGGTTGTTAGGTTCTTGATAGTTGTCTTGTGGTTGGTAGCTGTGTCGTTGATAACAATTCTTCAGTTGGAAATTGTTGGTTCTTGTGTTGTAATGATAGTTTGTTTCTGTTTGTTGGCCAGTACCAGGTGCCTGATCTGTTTGCTAGCTAAAAATTTAGTTGTATTTCATTGATGCTGGGGTTTGTATTTATTCATTGTTCTTAGTTGTTTGGTTGATAAATTGTTTGGTTGGTACATATTATGTAGTTGTTGTCTGGTTGTAGGTTTGGTTGATAGTTGTTCACCAGTAAGCTGATGATAGTTGTTTGGTTGGTAATTGTGTGTTTGGTTGGTAGTTGTTTGGTTAGTAGTGGTAGTCTGGGGTTTGTAGTTATTCATTAATTGTTCTTAGTTGTTTGGTTGATAATTGTTTGGTTGGTACATATTATGTAGTTGTCTGGTTGTAGGTTTGGTTGGTTGTTGTTTGGTTGGTAGTTGTTCACCAGTAAGCTGATGATAGTTGTTTGGTTAGTAATTGTGTGTTTGGTTGGTACGTACGTAGATGTTTGGTTGGTAGTTGTGTGTTTGGTTGGTAGTTGTTTGGTCAGTAGTGGGATGTGGAATACACGAAATAAAATCCTACATAACACTACTGATCCCGTTACGTTGCGAA
>JAAMXU010003579.1:0-11951 GCA_019693545.1 Chaetoceros muelleri
AAGTTTTTCATGTTAAAAAAGAGTCACTACACATATATTACTCCTCTGTAGATGCCGATGGTTTCTTGTCTTCTCCTTCCATTGCTTTTTCTTTCCCCTGCTGCTGCTCCTGTTTTTCTTTTTCTTCAACTTCCTCGAGCTGTTTCTGGCCCTCTGCCAATCGAGTCTCCATATTTTTTTGCATTTCTTTCACCTTCTCGGGATCTTTCATGATCTCCTTGGTCCGCTTTATGGATTGCTGAAATTGAGCCGATTGCGTCATTTTCTTCATGTGTGCCTGGAAGGAAGGATCTTGCATCAATTTTTGTGCCTCTCTCATCATTTCAGGATCCTAAGAAACAAAAACATCATCATCATTATTACCACGAGCCGAGACAAGCACCAATGGAACCAAAACCAAAACCAAAACCGAAACCCAAACCAATGTGTGGAATCAATAATGTATTGTTTGATTGAGAATGCGGCAGAATACAGAGAGAATGGAACACATACATGGTTAGAGAATTCTACAGTACGTGTGTATATCTACATATATACACGTGATCAGTTCTAGTAGAGTACATCCGTATACAATACCGGTAATCCAATACAGTACTCTAAAATAGAATGATTCCTTCAGTACGACTGTACGTGCAAAGGAGCAGCCAGCTCGTTACACACACATACAATATTATATATGCATACATGCATGCATGCATCCATCAAATTCGATCAAAACAAGTCTTGTACAGCAGAATACCCAGCGACGGATCGCATATTACACTGCACAACCAACATGCTAGTAATCGAATCTAATCAATCAAGGCAGCACACACTCACCTGAAGATCCTTCATAAGCTGTGCGAGCATGAGGTTATTCATTCTGACGGACGGTGATGAATCTTTTATAAATAAGAATCGGCTATATTTTGATTTTAGTTGCGAAATTGCAATGCGTGTGCGTCTTTCTTTCTCTCTACATAGAGAAGTTTTCCACCTGGCAAATGGAGCTATTATAATAATATATGTTATACTTGTATCTCTTGTATCTTCTTCTGTGAGTGTGTGTGCGATGTGCTTTCAGTAGTACAGTAGTACGGTACCACTGTACGTTGCAAGAAACGTCAGAAGTCATGCAAACTTCAATACACCAATAGCAATATTATTACCTATAATATGACTACCGTATTATTTCTTCGCGTATGGTTGTTTTGTGGATGACTGGTAGACTCTGTACTCTGTCGTTGAAAATATTTCAACCACCAAAAGAAAATCACTAGAAAATATAATATATCAAGAGAGAATCACACATTACCAGTACATTAGAGCAACACTTTATAGATATATCATTCATTCATTCATTCATTCATCATACATATACACACATATATATATATATCTATATATGCATGTGCAGACAAATACAACAACATGGACCAGGGACGAACAGAACCACAACAAGATAATACAACAGGCATTGTTCAAATCAAATGTGGCCTTTTCCCATCCATGCCAATCTTCGTTTCATTGCACAAGGACGTGTCAACTTCTTCGGATCCAACAACAATGAATTCTCCTCACTTGATTGCTCAACGTCTTTCCAACATACAACATGGCAATAGCAACACGGATGATGATGATGACAATGATGACTCTTGTGGTGATTTATTGTTATCATCCTACAAGAGTCTTGAGGAGGAAAACAACAACAACAATCATCGTCATCAAGACAACAGTAACAACAACAACAGCAACAACAACAACAATAATGTGAACAATCATCATCTTGGAGGATTCTTGTTGGGCAATTATTTCGCTCTGGCGGATGCTTCCCGCATTCTTTCCTTGGATCACCTATCCGTAGCCATCCATACTGCCCTGCTACGTACGTACAGACATTCCATACATGACACGGATAATGTCAACCGCAACCGAGGAAAGGCCTTGGAATCCATTGTATGTGCTGCAGGTTCCACACATGTTGCCAGCATTCTCAAAGACTATGCATTTCTTCTTCCTACACCACCGCAATCGAACCATCCGGACAAGAAGAAGAAGGAGGAGGATGGTGATGTAGCACATCATGATGATGGTACTACCCGCAATCGTCATGTGTTGTTGATTGGTGTCAATGTATCACTGGATGCCTTCCGACAAGTCCTTTTGGACAAAAACATTGGCCTTGAGTCTGTTCCTCCCGAACCATACGAACACATGACCAAATACTTTTCGAGGGAAAGAACTTGCGAGGAAATCACTGCCTTGATCAAGTCCTACAAGACCACTCGCGAAGAAGTGGCAATGCAAGGTTTGGAACGGGCTATATTACATCGGGTTGCTTCCAAGTTTTACACATCATGAGAGAGTGGTGAGTCAATAGAGTGCAGGAATGTATTTTAATTATAATAAAAATAATCATCTCTTGAATACTTTTTTATCAACAAATTCTGCATCAATGATATCATCCTTGCCTCCTCTTCCTTGATTGTGATTCTTTCCAATCCCTCCATATCTACTACTACTACTACTACTACTACTACTAGAGGGAGCAGTCCCTCGGGTTTTCTTTCTTGCACCAAACACATCATCGCCATCTTCTTCTTCCACGACCACCACTCTGGAGGAAGATGCCCCTCTTGTTCCTCCTTCTACGTTGACTTCATAATACCTGCCCTGAACATTGACATACAAACGTTCCATGGTACCGTTCACAGCCACCATGGTGGCAACTCCACTACCATAACTTCCACGGCCACCTGTCACTTGAAAACTAGCTTCCACACGACTTTGTTTCTCCATACGACCGCCACTTGTACTGACAGTAGAACTCGAACTACTTTGACTAAAAGGAGGACTCACTTGGATTGGTTCTCCCCCCAGAGATGCCACCAAATTCTCATCGTACAATATCAATGTTCTTGCTTCTTCCAGTAAATCACTCATCTCTCTCTGTTGTTCTTGCATTGTCTGAGCCAAGCTACCCGCTAGACTTGAAATGAGAGGCTTTACAATCATATTTCCCATGAGTCTAATGCCCAAGGGCGAATCTCGAAACAAAGAATCCAGAGAAGAAGAGATGTCTTGTTGTTGTTGTTGTTGCTGCTCTTGTTGTCTCTGACGACGAAGGGTTGAAGAAGAAGAAGACGTCCAACTTTTTGGAAGAATGGACTTTACTTTCTTGGCAGCCTTGGAAGCCCATTGTTGAAGTTTACCAGTAACCTTTTTATCATTTTTTTCATCGTCATTTCCCCTCCTATTGGGATTGCTACGAAAGAGTCGAGTGCTAGTAGTAGTACTAGTAGTAGTAGAAGAGACCCGATCATCCAATAAAAGTATATTCTTGCGATATGGATAATGACGACGATGATATCCATGTCCTGTCCAAGCAAAAGGTTCTCCGGCAGCACCATTTCTCGTCTTTTGGATGCCATTGATATTATTATTATTATTAGAATTGGTACTACTGAAAGCTGCTCTTTGGAGAATCCGGGTTCGCATTATTTGTCTCGTCGTCGTCACGGTCGGATGATAAGCCATAACTGACGGTGCAAGGGGGACACTGAGAATGTTATGGCTATAAGCCAAGGAAGAGGTGAAGATTTGATGGATGCCTGCTGCGAAAGTTAGATTGTTGATGAAATTGGTATGTTTGACAATCATGTTGTTGTTGTTGATGATGTGTTTGATGTTTTTTTAGTTTATGTTTTTTATGTTACTCTCTCTAGAGAGTACCACCGTACTTACTCTACTAGAGAGCAGTGTGGGTACAACACTAACAACTTACTGTGTGTCTGTACGATGATGACCGATGACTTCGTTCTTGACACTCTCCCATCATCATCCCCCCATCCCAGGAATTCCATCGAGGATCCGACAACGATACGGTACAACTCTACTGTACTGTACTGTCGTTCGAACAGGAAGAAAAAGAAAAAGAGGAGGGAGGGAAATGGGAAAGCAAGATAGAAAGAATCGTATCTCGCATCTGTTTGCTCTTTGCTAATTGCTGATATTTGATCATGATTCATGATTTATTATAAATGATCAATCATTTGTCTCATCAATCCTTTCAGATATATATGTCTTTTTTTTCTCATTGTTATTAGTCTTTACTGTACTGTCCATGTTCTAACTAACTTTCTAATAACCCTCTCCTTTTGTGTTGTTGTTCCATAATAGATCCATTAGGTACAACAGCTGTGATACTTTGGCAAGGTTAATGTCCATGAGAGAGTGCAATCCATCGGATGATTGAGAATCGGCAGTCATATTCCACCAATCCATAAAAATAATTTTCTCACTCCCTGGCAAACCCGAATTTAAAATGAGTGATTTCATCTCTTGGTTAAACTCAATGGCATACTCTCTGCTTTGATGATTATATTCTGAATCCAATAATCGCGATTGGGCAGTTGCACCAATCCAAACAAGTTGAACTTTGTTGAGCTCTAGGCACTTTAGATAAGTTGGATTGGACATGATGGGATACACCTTGGTCAGGAAAGTGATTGTAGCATTGTTTTGAAAGTGCAACCCCCCTTGAACTGTTAGAAAGAGACCTCGATAGCTTTCACTTTCACATTGGATCTGATCCCAAGGAATGTCGCTTTTGCGACGAAGAGTTTCACTATACCCAAGTTGAAATATGGATTTCCTAGCGTCTGAAAGATTTTCAATAGTCCTTGCATTCATCAAATTGTTACACAGACCAGTATATGTATTGCTGCTACTGTTATTATTCCTATTCCACCGAGGTATATCGACGGGACTGATCATTGGAGATTTAAAATAATCATCAAATTGTCGACATTTGTAGTTTTCACTGTACTGTCCATCGCAGGAACACAAGTCATTGGTTTCGCTGTTATTGGTCATTATGGCACCCTTGGACCATTCACCACCCCTGATGACCATTATGAGAGTTTGGCGCAAATGTCTTGATAGAGAATCACCATCCATGTAAACATGTGAAAAACGATTCATGATATTACATATTTCATCCGGTGAAGGTGGAAATACTGGTACGTGACACTTGGATGGTACAAATCTAGAAGGTCGCTTTTCAAGTTGTGTCGAATCAGATAAGTTGTACATGTCTTCCGGACTTACATTTTGATCCCACACTCGAGTTCCATATTTGATAGAATCAAGGAAATCGGATAAAGTTTGACATTTTGGAAGTAGTCTCAATGGAGAAGTGGACGTATACTCCAAGGAGGAGGAGGAGGAGGAGGGTAGACGTTGCAATTGTTCTGCTTTTACCTGCTGGACAGAGAATGGGACAGTTTCTTGTATTTCTTTTCGGAAATGAAGCACAGTATTGGATCCCGGTGGGGAACATTGTTGCACAGCAAGTGCATGTTCCCTGGAACAAAAGTTACGTTTGTCATCAACGTCGGAATCATCAAACTCAATATTGCTACTTTCACTCATGGGTACTGTTGTTGTTGAAAGAATAGGATGATATTGACGGCCACATGCATCGAATAAAATGATCTCATCCTTCTGCGATGATTGTGTATCATTTGCGGCATCTCTTGAGTTATGATGCTTTGTATCGTCATGGACTAACAAGAATTCGTCTCGAAGAATCCAACGAATGTTATATACAAATATCGATATCAAGACGAGCAGTCCTGTTATTACACGGTACGTTTGTGACTGCAATTGCATTATTTTTTGTAATATCAACTATCTCTCAAAATCTTGTGCTTTCGATAATATATTTAACATTCTTGGATCATGTGCGTAATTCTTATTGAAATGATACTGTTTGATTGGTTACTAATATTGATATATATATTAGTTATTGAAGCTGTTCCAGTTAGTGTGGGAACATAAAACTTTTTGTCATGCGGATAATCGAAAATGAGATTGTGGGATGCCAATCGGCGATAAACGTTTCTCACGGAAACCCATTTTTAACGGTTTAAAGACTGTCCACACAGATTTATGTGAAAATGTTGCCAAAGAAGAGAAGACATGAAAAAAAATGTTAAAACTGCAACGACGGAATTTGAATACCGTAGTTTTGCTTCATGCTTGATAATTGATAAGAGGAGGCGAAGTGCGTCTTTCGCCCAGTACCGTCATAGCAAAACACAAATAAAGATATCTCACGTTGAAATACATATTATTAAGATAATTTTAGAAGATACAAGAGTAGACATTCGCAATACTGCAAACTGAACTAAGTTTCAAGAGGAGGCACAACAAAGGAACGTTCATTTCATAAAAATGGCAACGGCAGAAGACCTACATACCGCAGAGGAATTACTAATAATAGATGGAGATGGCCGATGTAAGCAAAACAAGACGAAATCAATACTGATGAAAGTTATTCAAGGACGT
The DNA here is from genome assembly GCA_019693545.1 of Chaetoceros muelleri. NCBI lineage: Eukaryota > Bacillariophyta > Thalassiosirophyceae > Chaetocerotales > Chaetocerotaceae > Chaetoceros > Chaetoceros muelleri. The sequence goes on from JAAMXU010003579.1 coordinate 6,331, forward strand.
TGGAAAAAGAAAATGACTTACACAAAGGCACCCCCTACAGAAAGAAGCCACTTGAACTGCCCATATGATGATTTACTCGACACTTCCTTCTTGGATAATAAGCAGATGGAGGCGTCAGCCCACGACATAACGTCATTGACCGATGTCAAATCTAATCATCAGGTTGGGTGTGGTAAGTATGCAGAAGAAATGAAAAACATGACACAAGATGAAGAAACGATTGTATCGACACCAGGCGATGATGACTTATGGGTAGGCAACAAAGGCTGGGTCAGTGGTGATCCAATTGAAAGACAAACTTCCAGTAATCATGATTGGTTTGACGGTGACGGGCATGTCGTAGAGAAGGTGAATCGCAAATTGTTTTACGATGAGGATTCCGTGAAAGACGAACTCCAAGCAAATGAAGAAATGTTTTATCAAACTCCCTGCAAACAACAGTTAATTGATGATTCTGACAGTTGCAAGGAGAACCATCCGTTTCATCGAACTGTCTCTGAAATGATAAACAAAATTGACGCGAATCTCAGTGTGCATGATGATGATAGCAACGACCATCCAAGGAATGATTACAAAGAACAAGGTCATTTATGTGTGAACTCGGAATCCAATCCAAATTCAGTAAAAATTCAAGACTTGTGGGATGCTGCCAAAGACGTCATTGATGCCTTTTACCTTTACGACCATTGGAAAAGAATGGAGAAACCAAACAATCATTTATTGCAAAGTTCTGCCACTGACTTGAAGGAATCACAAACAATCCAGGAAAGACAGCAATATTCGCGTCAAGATAATTGGACGATTAAAAGGAAACCACTCAAACGCGGTGACGTAGCATCAACTTGGGCCTCTGATGGATGTTTGGAGGCCACTGAAATGGGCACCGAACTACAGTACAAGACACCCAAGAAAACAAAGTCCACAAGAAGAAGATTGACTCAAACAACAATTGTATTACCCACCAAGGAGAATCAGCGCTGTGAAATCGTATCATCTTCTCCTTCCACCATCCCGGGAAGAGGCAAAAGTTTAGACGACAGTGATATCTTTGGTTCTATCGATTCCGTAGAAACTTGTACTCACACAGAGGATAGCAATAATGACTTCCAAAGTAGGAGACAGAGACGCTTCATCTATACGAATTACGATCAAGAAAAATTTTCACCTTTTGTAAAGAGATGCATCGAAATGAGGAGTGGTGCAAATAAAGAAACGATTCAGTCTGTCACAGAGAATTCTCCACCGCACGTCCTTGGAAATTTCTCAGTAGTATATGACAAAGAAAACCAAGTAAATCAATCTCAAACTACTTGTGGAACTTACGACGATTCTTCCTTTAGTGTTGACGACTTTCCTTCACCTGTTTGGCGGAATGAACCTAACAAACAAGAACAAGAAGAACCCGATCAAATGTTGTTGGTGGAAGAATGTAATTCTAATCCAGAATGCAATACAGGTGACAAACTGGGAGATTTAACGATCGCACTTACAAACGCCAAAGCGTTGCTGGAATCTCTACGTCATCTCCACATCCATAAAAACACAAAAGATGGTACAGTAAGTCATGATAACAACATCCATGCCTCTCATGCAAAGATTGCTTTGGAAACGATGAAAACTGAATGCAATGGTCGATTGGAAGGTAACATGAAAAAAATATATGCCGATACAGAACTCATGGAAGCATCGAAAGTTGATGATAGGTTGTCACTCAACGATGGACAGAAGAGAATCAAAGATTCTTCTCTGTCACGTCACGAGGACACATACAATGATTTCTCCGATCACCCATACCCATCTTTGATTGCAAATCGGATTTTACAACTTCGACAGAGTCTAAATGTCTGATGGGTCCAAAAGTATCTGTGTAAAGCAATAGCACTACTACTGTATTTTAGGGCTCCACCGATCATTTCAAATGAATTACAGCAAGCATACTTTTCAGTGATAAAAATTAGGATTTTATGTTGATTTTTTATGAACTGTATGTAGGTCGAAAGGAAGCTTATCCTGCCTGTCACAAACCGCAAGTCATTGCAGGCCCTGCAATGGCTTGACTTTTAAGTTTTTATTGGCATTCAAAAAATTACATAAAGGGAGCCATCACCTCACCATCGTAATGTGGCACTACTCCTTTCAAAAGTGGGACAGATCCCTCTACTTTTTGTTCAGCAAGGAATCCCATGATTCCAATCATAGCCAATCTTCCATTGTTAAGTTCCTTGATGAGTCCATCGGCCTTTTGTGCCTCCGTCTTTCCCTTGGAGAATCCAAAGGGATCGTAGAGGTTGAGAGGAACAGGGTGAGGAATGAGGTCAGAATCTGAAAAGTTGGGGAAGGCACCCGGCTTTCCTCCACGCATGTAGTGCTTGCCAGCCGCCTCAGAGAACCATTCTAGGAATCCAATAAAGAGGATAATTTGCCACTTGGCAGCATCGGAGAGAGCATCCCACTGCTCGGGAGGAGATCCTGCATCGGCCGGGAAAGGCGTTCCGTCAAAGGACATGGGCCAGGGAAAGTGGATTCCGTTGGCCTGAACGATATATCCTACAAAAGCAGCCATAGCAATGCGCCCGTGCTTGATCTCAGAGTGTCTCAAGAATCCAATGGTGGCCGAATTGGTTTCTCCCCAAATTGTGGTGCTCCCAAGTTGGAGAGGATCGTAGTACTTCAATACAGGGTTGGATTTTTCAGCAATTGCAATTAGGTCATCCTTCGCAGCCTCAAGGACGACGTTGGCATTCTTGTTGGCATTCGTAATAATAGTAGACTGAGGAGCAAATGCTGCTACTGACGAGGCCAAGAGGGCGAGTCCGGACAGAATGATCTTCATTTCTAATTATTAGAGATTTAATAATAATAATAATAATGACAGCTGTGCAATTATTATGTTTTTATGTGCAGTTTGCTTAACAAGAAACTGCAAACTGCAACATGACTTTGCACTTGACACAGTTGAAGTTGTGAGTGTCGCCGATCTTTTTGTACGGTTCAATGTCGTACACATCACAGCACTTTATACGTAAAGTACACGTAATCTACACTACTGTACTAACTGTACTGCATGAAGAATCAAGATTAGCTGTGAAGATTACAGGTTATTAGGATACAACCATTGGCAATGGCTTTTTGGAACACACTCTCTCTCACTCGGGTCATTTCCCACTGAGCTCACTTTTGCAAACTTCTCCACTATTACTACTAGATGGAGGAGCACAACAACTGAATCCACCAAGTGAGGGTCGACTGTCACTCATTGCAACAAACACGTCGTCTCCAACAGATTTCTTAGCATCACTTTCTATATCAGCATACATCATGACATCATCTTCAAGAGAGTTGCTCTTGCATATTCTCCTTTCCATCTCCCTGTTCAAAAATACTACATCCATATGCACCATTTGTTGGCTTATTTCAACAAGTGAAAGTCCCGTGATGAGTATAGGGTCAGGATCTGACGTTTTCAAGACTATAAAAATTGATTTTAAAATGCTGGTATTTTCAAAGACACGACGATAGTTATAAACCTGCAAGTAACCACAATATATATAAGAGGAAGCAGCAGCACATGAGGATGATGAACAAGGGTGGTTAAAAGTTTGAAACATGTATATTCATCATTGCTGCATACACACACATACACACACACACACACGCACACAATATTGATACAACATGACAATAGAGATCCCCCCTACCTTGTGTCCCAAAAAGTCCGTCATATTAAAAAATCCTTGCAACGAGGAAAATACAAGGCTCAGCCATGTCAGGCGACCATGAAAACTCTGCAGGCCATCATGACCATGGTCCAAGATTATCAATCCTCGAAAGATAAAAGATAGAACCAAAGGTATTATATATGCCACAATTTGTACCGTCAAGGAGCAAGCATAATATTGTTGTTCTGAAGTTTGTTGTATGTTTTCATCCAATTGTGGCGGCAAAGGAGCATTGTTTGCATTTGGTGACATGATTTGTGGCTGTTGCTGTTGCTGTTGCTGTCGTTGCAATTTATAGTTTTGTTTCCTCACAAGAAATACACGTCCATCATGACATTTCTTGGGAGAAAAACACACAGCACTCACAAGAATAATTCCAAAGCATACAAACATGGCAAAAAATAAAAAGCCAATCAAAACAATCAACATGGTCATGGTGGCATTGAAAACATGCTCATTGCCACGTTTCTTACAGCCATGGACTGCTTCGTCTTTTTCATCACATGTCACAGCCAACATACCACATGCTACACCCAGTCCGGATGGATTATAGTTGTGATAGATCCAAGGAACAACAGCCGTGACCAAACCTACACCTATCGGAACAAAATGAATGAATAGTGGCTCCAAACGTTGTATCCTTGTCTCTTTCCACCTTAAACCAATAGCAAATGCATAGTATAAACTCAACGTTCCGTTATAGGCAAAACTAGTGACCAATCCCAACATGATGGAAAATCCCTGTATTTCACACGTGAATTGATTGCCCAGTCTACGTGCTTCAAAATCATAAGCCACGCCATGTGGAGATTCTGTAGTAGGCATCGGAATCGATGACAGACATATAGCCACGGAACCAATCATATTGGAAAGGCTCATACCAAACATTATGCGATGATACACGGTAGAAAGTTTCATGTACGAATGGAGAATCTTGTACAATATAACACTAGATGATATGGCGGAAAGACACCCACTGATTCGTAGTGCGATTAGGATCGTAGAAGATCCCATCACAACCGATGTCGTCCCTTTCTTTCTTGTTCGTCGTGGTACTCTTCTGTGGCCCTGAATGAGATTGCCTTTACTAGTACTGCTCGCTAGAGTAGACTAACTACTAACTACTATGTCGTCGTACTATCTCTCAATGGCTGGAGTAGTAGTAGTAGTATGTATGTATTTAAAAAAAAGAATGAAGCTCTAACTCATTTGTGATCATCATCACAGCTGTTGCTTTGCTCCTTCTCTTTGTTAAAATATGTTGGTGCTTGCTTGTTTTTGTTGATGATAATCATCTATATAATATAATAATATATATAATGATGTGATTGTAAGTATCAGGAGCGAGGTGCTGCTCTACTAGTAGAGATAGAGAGAGCTGACTGTACTCTAGCTAACCAACTACAGTACCAAATAGAGAAGAACCCCCTGTGATGTGTGCGGTGCGGTGTGAAGCAAAAATAAATTCACGATAACAACGGCACCAATCATCAATACTACCATACTGTACACCGACCTTGTTGGGTATAATTTTAATCTCTCTACAGTACTGTACAAATTGATGGAGCTACACAGTCTACAGTACAGCAGTACTCTCTCTACTACTGTAGAGTAGAGGTACCAGTACTGTCCCTGCTGTTTGTAATAATGTACGTACCCACCGGTATTTTGTGCACAGAGAGTGTGTGTATGTTGTCACAACTGTAACTCAATTTTTTACAGTGTACCCTACAGTTGTTTTGTATAATAATCATGGAGGTATAACTAACTACGGTAGTCAATCAATCAGTCAGTCAGTCAATCAATCAATCAGTCAGTCAGTCAATCAATCAATCACAAACCAACCAAACATGGAACCCACCACATCGTGTAACAACGATTCTCCTAGAATATCAGGCCCTA
>JAAMXU010003594.1:0-45767 GCA_019693545.1 Chaetoceros muelleri
CAGTCCCTCATAGCTTCTACAGGGTTGTATGCAGGGTTGTATTTTTTCGGCATACGATCACGGTACTCTGACGCGCAGCGGCGCTTTTCGTTCATCCGCCATCCGTCTCCACATAAAAAATAAAACCGATGAGAGACGACAGTCACTGATCACCATGGCCAAAAAGGGGAAAAAGAAAGATCCGGAGAAGAAGTTTGCCCTCCAAGCAGCCAAAGAAGCCAAAGCCGAAAAGAAAGCACAGAAGCGATTGCAAAAAGAAGCCAGAAGGGATCAATCTCAAAATGGGCAAGATTTAGCAACTTCTCCCCAACTTGAGACCGCCGATGGACACGGTGATGCAATTGATGTTCTATTGGAAGCCTACCAAAAACATGACCTGGAGCTTTCCAGTCCACTCATTGAAATTCTCGGTGGACAGGATTCACTCTCCAGCCAAACACACCAAGACAAAGGGCAGAATAAGACTACTCGCCCATATCATCCTGATTTCCCCTACCCCCCAAGGGGGAATTTTACTCTGACTCTGTGCCCCTCTTCAAATGAACTTTACATGTTTGGAGGCGAATACTTTGACGGAGTAGAAAATATCGTTTTCGACGAACTTTTGTGTTGGAATCCAGATTCTCAACCGGATATAGAAGACGAAGAAGCGAAGAAAAAACACAAGCACGGCATTTGGAAACGCATCATTTCGCCTCAACCTCGACCGCCTGCTAGATGTTCACATTCAACTGTATATTACAATAATGCTCTCTATGTCTTTGGGGGGGAAATGGCTACAGCGGAAAATTATCACCATTATAAAGATATTTGGAAGTTTGATATCAAGACTAATTTATGGACTGAATTAAAACCAAGGAATAAAGGTGGTCCTACCTCTCGTTCTGGACACAGAGCAATTGTATGGAGGCATTACATGATTATCTTTGGAGGATTTTACGAGGCAGTGAGAGAAGCTCCAAGGTGGTTCAACGATCTACATATATATGACTTCAGTACCAATAGCTGGATAGAATGTAATTATTCCAAGTTGGCAACTATACCCCCTGAAAGGTCGGCGTTTAACTTTGGATTATTGTCAGGGACAACAGATGTTGCTTATGTATCTGGTGGATACTCGAAGCTGAAAAATCCATTGCCCGGGACAAAGGCAGAAGGGAGGGTCTATACAGATTGTTGGGCATTGCATCTCAAGGGGATTGAAAATGGAAAAATACCAACCTGGGAACGTATTTCAAGGAAGGGTGAATATCCAAGCCAAAGATCAGGAACTGCCTGCTGTATATGGAAGAATAAAATGCTAGTGTATGGAGGTGTAGAAGACGAAGAAACAGAAAATCACCGGTTGAATAGTGTATTCTTTGATGATCTATTTGCATTTGATATGGAGAGAAAGAGATGGTTCCGTTTGAATTTAAAGAAAAAGACTGGTGAGAGAAGGAGAAGAAGGAAAGATGACCGAGACGAGAATGAAAGGGACATTGAAGCAACTGTGGATGACAGTGAAGAAGAAGATGTAGCTATTGAAGGTGAAGCGGAATCTAGTGGCTGGGATCTTGCTATGCTTCGATCAAATATGTTTGCTTTTATAGACGGAGATGGTAAACTAGTCTTTGAAAAGATTGAAGATGAAGTTGATACCTCTGCAAATTCGAATAAGGAAAGGCCTCAGTTAACCACAGATATCGATGCGGGCTATGAAGCAGATGAAGGCGAGAGGGAATCATCATCAAACTTTGATGATCATAACGTTTCACAACGATTTAGAGCCGACATTGACAGAACAGATAGTTCCAAGGTGGTTACACCAGCACCTGCTATATCTGTTCCGAAAATTGGAAAATCCGAGGTAATGATGATTGGTGAAGATGGAAGTCCCAAAGCTGCCTCACGAAAGAATCCATTGCCTCGAATTAAATCCCAGATTGTGGTTCGTGCTAATACCTTGTACATTTACGGTGGAATTCTAGAAGTTGGAGATCGTGAAGTAACTCTTGATGATATTTGGTCGCTAGACTTGCAAAAGCGTGAGGAATGGGTATGTATTCACCCAGGAACTATGCATAGACAAGTGTGGAAGGGTGCTGAAAGTGACAATGAAAGTTATATTTCGACTGATCGCGGAACAGGTGGGGACGAAAGTGACGACGAGAAAGAAGGATTTTGTGAATTTGATGATGTAGTTGAAGACAGTGAAGATGATGAAGCAGCTGTAGCAGCAAGAAAAGCGGCCAAAAAAGCAGCTAAGAAAGAGATGGCAAGAGGCATTAGAGAAGAAATCAGAGTTTTGAATGAGAAGTTGAATTTACATGACCCAAATAATACGCCAAAAGCCGGGGAAGAGTTGGCTGACTTCTATGCCAGAACTGTTTCCCACTGGGCTCATAAGGCATCGACAGTCTTGGATGACTCCATTAAATCAAACGAAGAGCTCTCTGCAAAAGAAATAAAGCGCGAAGGTTTCAATTTGGCTCGTAAAAGATACGACGAATTGAAGCATGTACTAAGTCGATTGCACGAACTGGAGATAGCCCAGAAAGAAAGGGAAGATCGCAAAGAAAGCAAGAAATTGAAGAAAGAAAAAAAGGATAAAAACAAGAAAAAGGATCGACAAAGATGAAGCAAATTTCAATATTTCTGGCAATTTATGAATCAGAAACTAAGGTGTTATATTGCCAATTTTTTATCGTTGTTTTTCATCGCTTTTCTAAACTGTTTTTCAAGTGGCAATTCGTATGGATGTCGTGGCAGCGGCATCTCTTCTAATACTTTAGTTGAGACAGTACACCCAACCTGCCGATAGTCATGAATATCTTCTACTGAGGTAGTCGATTCCTCATTCTCTCCTACATCTCTTACATTATTATCAATTGTTGGACTGGGATCAGAGCATAAACCTTTTGTGATGGCGGCGACTAAACTCTTGACACAAAAATTATCACTCTCCTTGATAGTATCCCTTTCGGTAGAATATTGCTGGGATACAAAAGGTTCGCTTGGCTGTAACGCTAATTCATTTCCTCTTATATCGTTATTGTCTTCGATCCCTTGCGTATTATCCTCTATTGTTGAAATGCGTGGCTTATATTTTGATCGATAAAGTTCTTCGGCTCGCAGTTTTATTCTTTCATGCTGATCATGCGAAAGATCATCCCAGGTGGAAGTTGTTGATAAAGAATGATCAGCCGTACCTCGTGGATACATGTCTTCGTCCGAGGAAGGTAAAAATTTCTCATACTGTTGTGCAATTAGGCGTCCATCTGACAGATTCTTCTCATGTAGAAGGTCAGAAGTAACCCCGTCGTATGCTACAACTGACTTTTGACGCATCGTCGGTAAGTATATATGGACATGTTCATGCGAAGAGGGCACTGTGAAACTACTATTTGATGACTCTAACGAATTTAGTGTGGATGCATCTCCTAATGAATACTGTATTATATACTGTCTCGTATGATTTCTTCGTGTTTGATCCTTGTCAGAGCTATTCGTTATCGACCCTTCACCATCTTCTGCTGATTCTCCTGAGTGTGAGTTGCATCCATATTCCACTCGATTCAATAAAGATGCTTTAATTCTATTCATTTCATCGATCAAATTATTTGTCTCTCCTTGATTGTCACAATCATCTCTCCGGTGACTACGGTGCGTCATCTTATAGTCAGATTTATCTCTTTTTGTCTTATTTTGCTCACTGCACCAGAAAGCTCCTCCTGCACGAGGACATTTTTCATCCAAACCGTAAAGACGATTCTCTTCTTCAATTTCACCATCCAATCTCTTTTGTAAATCTCTCAATTGACGCCGCTTCCTTCCTGACTTGCGAATATAATCCAAGGAAGTAGAATCTTTGCTACTTTTATTTGTTTCTTTATTCAAATGAGCTGTCACGTCTCGCATACAATCATCCCATGGCAACACATTTTTTCGAGCAGCCTGACTCGTTCGTTCTCCAGTCCTTTCGCATTCTCTACTCTTACAAGTTTTGCGGTTCTGTAACTTTATCTGGGTGTCTTTTTTGCCATTAGCCCTAGAAGAAATTGTCTCTTTCTTGGCACAGCCGCGAAACTGATACCGTTCTGGAGCAGGTCGCGGTGGCAGCCGCCTCCAGTTTTCGGGAGAACAAATACGATTTAATTTGTTTTGGTAGGTTGTTGGAACAAGGCCTGTTTGAGTTCTGGGAATGTTTGTCGGCATTATGACTTCGTTTCATTTCTTCGAAATATTGTTGGAAGAAATAAACACACACTTCGAACCGTCGAACCGTCTTACGACTTGAGGACCTTGGAATAATTTTCAATTTTCAAATGCATTTTTGGAATATTTTTGATCTTTGACTTTTATTTCCACACCAGTACCCGGGTACTACTCCAGTACTACGTGTCCGTGCAGTACATTTCTACGCTTCTTTGCCGGATCAGAACAGATCAGAAATCGCTGTACAGTGGTACCAGGGTACCAGTACTGGTACTCTCTCTAGCTAGTAGAGAGTAGAGGAGATAAAAGAGGGTGTATGAGAATAGTTTGTTGCCATACCTGCCTACCTGCCGTGCAGTTAGCAGTACACACACTGCTACAAGGTATGCTGTATTTTTATGCTGTACTCGGCACGTAGTGTTGTTTTTGCTCTCGACAGCCGAAAGTCGACACAACACGTGATCAAACACATCTCTAAAACCTTTCTCTTTTCTCTCTTTGGTATTACACCTTACGATATCGATATAATCGTTTGCACCACATCGTAACTACCTCAAATACACAGTAAGGTAAGTTCAATTGGAAAAGAGTTGAATTAGTACAAGGGAATCATTGAATTGTCTTTTTATGACAGTGAATGAATACGACGTATATTTGGGATGCTTTTTTACTGTCCTCTTTGTCCATCGCTTATAACCGTGTTGCTTGACGACACTAATTGCAGCGCACGTTCAACTCTTGCTCAACAACGACACTAATATCCGCAAAATATCTGATTCTTGACATTATCTTTTCATTGTGGACTTATTTCGCAACTTCACCATCATGTTACTCACTTCGATGTTCCTCGTCATGGCTGCGATGGATTCGTTTTCGCGCTCGAAATCATCTGTTTGCCGTAAGCCACCGACAGTCAACCTAAAAGGCCTGTACTTTCTTCTTTTAACGCTTAAAACTATCCCGGGGCTTATTTGTTTTAACGGCTAGTAGAAGACAGGTACTACTCTACACAAAATAATATCCCTCCCTCTTTTTCGATTGTACCGGAATATTTTTGACCATGAGCAGCGACCGATCAGGTTCTAACCATGGGGCTCCCCAGGAATCTTCCCAAACAAAAGCACCAAGACAGCCTCTCAAACTTAAATTCACCTTATCCTCGCTAATGGGACTCAAGGGCAGCAAAAAGCAATCAAGCCAAGAAGAAACTGCCGCTGATATTGCCATCGACGCCCATTTTCAAAATTCCTCCTCTTTAGAGCAGGATGAACCTGAAAGTGATGATGGCAATTTGAATAATTCTTCATCTGTCAATCAGATAAGAGGAGATAAAGACATCGATGCGGAAGAATTGGAGGATACTTCAGTACCCACAGATGGTGATAGAGATTCCAGCTCTATGCAATACCAAAATGAGCAATACGCTTCCCAGGACCAATACTCACAGTCTGAGACAGAGTCACATGTCAATGGCAAAGAGGAAGAGCATTTTCAAATGCATGTAGATAGAGATATGGATAATTTCATGGCGGATGAAGGCGAAGCAGAAAAGCGCCACGTGGATAATGACAAGGATTCCCAAGAAGACGAGGATGAGATTAAATCTGAAATCTCCAGATCTCGAAGAACGCGCTCTTCGTCAATTGATGAACAATATCAATCCAAGGTGTCAGCTGAAGATAATAGTTCTAGCATTGCATTGAGGAGTAAAAAAGACGGGGGTGACGAAAACACGGCAGATAATAAATCTAGCCGTTCTGCCGCAGCTGCCGATAGGGAGTTACTTGGATTTAGAGAACCTCCGAGCACCGCTGTTCCGACGACTAGTTTTCTGGATAGCTTAAGTGAGGAACAGAGGAGGGTGAGAACGAGACATTTACCTGATATTGCGGGTTTTCGCAGGTTGCATAAAAGTGAGATAAAAAGAGATTTGGTGCTGGTAAAGAAGATGCTGAAGAGCTCCTCTTGTACCTCCAAAAGCGGCAAGAAAGTTTCCTCCACAGAAGATGAAGGAATTAAAGAAATGGATATTGATAGAATGGATTGGGATGGAAATGGTGCATCTGAAGAAGAGTCCCAGTCAGATTTTGAGAACCAGAGTGCGACTAAAAACAAATTCTTGAATGGGACTCCAAGTGATACAGATATCGTATCCAGCATTCTTGACAATCCAAATCTTCCAAATATATTTTCTATTCCATTTGCAGAAAGTCCCTATATCTGCACTGATGTAGAAGCAACTATGGCATCTGACAAGCAATCATCTCTATTCAGTTCTCCTCATATTGTTGAATCTATCACCGCCTTTAATCCACCTAGACCTCCTGAGTCTGTAGGTCCCAAAAAGATCCACCGTTTGAATCGCTGGGAACGAAATCCACAAGATATCGATGTTGATCTCAGTAACTATAAGAAAACCGTGGAACGCACACGTCAAGAGTTGCAAAAGGCCGAAGAAGAGAGGAAAAGAATCGACGTTGTAGGCCAACATCTGAGAACATTTTACTTGAATCAACTCCAGTGTATGAGCCATGAGATGCATCTATTGAATGATCATTATGAAGTTACACAGGCAAAATGTATCAAGGCAGCTGATCTCCTTACTTCAAAGACTCGAAATCGTGGTGTTGCTAGGGGAAGTAGCGTCATTAAGGACGTGCTTTCTGTATTGAAAGCTCGCACGGATAGTGCAGCTAAAGATCTCTCATCAGGAATACCTTCCAGTGATAATCATTCACCTGTTGGTGTTGGCGGCATAAGCCATGATGGGGTCTCTGGACTTGCAAGTGGATGGTTACTCCCAGGTGATAAGGTTTCTTCTCCATATGGTGTTGGAAACGTTATCGATGTATTTGGCCCAACACTCTTGGGAAATCCGCCGTTGACTAATAGGGACTTAGAGCAGCACGATATAAAGGGGCGGTGTATAATTCTTCCATCCAGGATTTCCGTAAAACTTCCGTTTGGTATTGGATATTTTTGTCCGGAAGCCTTGAGTTCACTACAGAATGTGGAAGAAATGAAAGATGATCAACTCGCTAAAAGATGGATGTCTATGATCGATTCAGCTAAGAGGATTGGAACCACTATCGATGCTTCAGGTATTGACGCTTATCAACATGAGAATTATTCGATTGCTGATGCCTCAGATACAACTGAGGCTATTTCTAGTCGTAAACCAGGTTCAGACATCTCTAAAAGCTCTAAGCTACTTCAGTACGGATCTTGTCTTCTTCAAACACCTGCAAGTAGAGGTGCTTGTCTTGACAGCTTGTCGATGGAAGATCTAGAGGAAAATATTTCAGAGATGCTGTATAACAGCGAGGGGATTCTTGGAGCGGTGAGTACTTTGATGTTTACAAATTTAAGCATTTGTGTCAAATTTACAAGAACTAATATATTTCCACAGCATAATAATCCAAACGTGCCAGCGGAATACAAGTGTTTGGAAAGAGATCGTGGAGAATTGAGGGTTCTACAAGGAAGAGCGATGCAGTTAAGAAACGCGGTGTACAGACAGCGTAGGATAAGGTTTTTGAACGAAAAAAATATCGCGGCTGCCCAAAATCGCCGCGATCGCTTTGAAGCACTTCTTTCTGAAATGAAGTCAGATTTAGATATCTTGAAGGAAAGATTAAAAGGAGAGCTTAACGAGCTGGGTATTGATCAATCGAAAGCCCGGAAGATTTTATCGGAGTATTACCAGGCAGGAAATAATGGTCCTGAAGCTAATAATGATGCGAAAAGGAAGTTGGATGGAGTGGATGGAGATGAAAGCAAACTGTCTCGACGAAAAATAAATGATAGGTTACCATCAATGCAGTAGATTAAGATATTGGGCAAATACTACTTTTCATCAAGCACTGTCAGACGTCAGACAAAGATAATAATACATTAAGGACGAGTTGAATGGTAACGCTGTATGTATACATGCCTGTAAGACAAAGTTGCCACTTGCAATGAGAACTCATTTTCTTCTTGCAACCACGAGTGAAATAATAAAGGAACATGTGTCTCTTTTCGCCCTTTCTTCCAGCAATATTGCTATTATCTTCAGCTACGACAACTGCTTATGGTTTTGTCAATAGAACTGAGTCTAGAACGAGACGTAACGCAATATCAAGAATCATGTCGTCATTTTTGAGCACAGCCCGAAAGCAAAACATGTTCACGCATAACCAGGTTCGCATCGGTTTCGTAGGCGATGTAATGATCGGACGTGGGATTGATGCAATATTACCATTCAGTGTCGATGGAACTCTCCATGAATCTTATATGAAAGATGCGAAAGGCTACGTCAAATTGGCAACGCGAGAAAATGGTTCACTGAATGAATCCGAGCTCGCTTCCAAGGGATCATCCTACATTTGGGGAGATGTCATCGATGATCTTCGGTCTCTTGATGCACTGGTTATCAATTTGGAGACGTCTTTGACTACCAGTAATGATTGGGCCAAAGACAAAGGTATCAACTATAGATCACATCCTAATAATGTTGCAAGTTTATTATTAGCCGGTGTGGATGTTGCTACATTGGCTAACAATCACGTTCTGGATTGGGGAAAAGCTGGATTAAAAGAGACTGTCTCAACACTTCAAAATGCAGGGATAAACTCTTGTGGAGCGGGAAATTCAATTAAAGATGCTACTAAACCTACTTTTTTTCAGATCAAGGGTACAGATAAAAGCAGTAAACACGCAGACAGCAAAACTCAAGGAGAGACAATCACAGCAGCGGTAGTGGCTGTTGGATTTCCATCTGCAGGAGTACCACTATCATGGAAGGCAGGTAAAGATAAGTGTGGCGTTAACTTCGAGCACGAGCCATCAATAGCTGTCGCAGAAAAGATTGTCAACAACGTAAATAAGAATGCAGCACAAGATGGATATTCACCTGATATTGTCATTGTCAGTTTACATTGGGGAAGCAATTGGGGATGGGGCACACCTTCTCAATGGAGAACTTTTGCTCATCATCTTATCGATTCAGGAGTAGATTTTGTTGTAGGTCATTCATCTCATCATGTCAAGGGAATGGAAATATACAAGGGCAAATTTATTTCCTACGGGTTAGGAGACTTCCTTAATGATTACGAGGGAATTGTAGGCCAGGGCTATGAGAATTTTCGTAACGATCTGTCTTGTTTATACATTCCTTCTTTTGATTTGGAAAAACGACAAATCGTCGATGTCGATATCGTCCCTTGCAAGATTAAAAACTTAAAGGTTCAAAGAGCTAAGGAAGTAGCAGATATTTCTTGGTTGCAAAATGCGTTCAATCGAGAAGGATTAAGTCTTGGTACATCTTGCAAAGTTCATCCCTCAAAAAATGGTACGGTCAATCTCCAATTGGCGTGGACTGAGAATTCAAGCAAATGATGAAGAAATACCTGCCAATTATGCCTTCTTACTTGCAAATTAAAGCTTGCCAAGGTGGAAAGAATCCTGCATACATGCTGTGACACTCAAACTTTATTTTCCTTCGTTATTAAACCTTGTCCTGTGCCTTCTAATTTCAATTTATATAATATTTCTTTGATAGCATCCACAAAACCGTCATTATTTTCTCTATCTGCTTCTAGCATTTGTCCCAATCTCGTTATTTCAGTCATCATTCGAAATTTCGGCGGTCCATCTAACGTCTTCAATTCCGACCTCCAGCTGATGATTTGATCAAAAGCTAGATCTCTTTTTTCTGCTTGTGTCACAGTGGCGTGAAGTAAGAGTTTCCTTCTTTCTTGTGACAAGATAGTCTTCAAATCCATTTGTTCGCTGCGTTGCCTTCTCGTGAATTCAGCTATCGGATTTGATGAAACTGATTCGAAATTATCAGCATTTGTGTCTTGGTTTTTACATTTACCGTTTACTTTCACGCTGCCATTTCGGCTTCGTCTAGTACCTCCTCCGACCAAATCATTGTTATCGATGGCTGTTGAACCACCGTCAGCAGCATTTTTCGTACCTTGCTTACTCTCCTTGTTCATGACGGATAGAAATTCTTCAAAGTCGATGCCACTGGAGTCGTTATCATCAAACGTTTTCACAAGGTCTGTAACTTCAGACATTGTCCTTGCCAAACCTGTACTCAATAATGGATCTGCTAATTCGTCTGCATCAATTTCCCCCGAACCATCTTTATCAAGGCGTTCAAACCAATTCTTCAGTGCTCGTTTCTGTGAAATTTTCCACCGTTTCTTGGGAAATCTTCCTGTTTTCTCCAACCATTTCTCAATCTGAGCGTCCTGAATTTCCAACCAACATTTCTTCTGAATTCGTTTAGATTTGTTTCTATTCTTTTTCTTATTATATATAAATTCTTGTTGTGTTCTTTGGCAAGGATTCTTCTTTCGATGAGTACTCCTGGTTCTATCTCGATCCATTTCTTGTTGAATGCAGTACCACGAGGAGATTGCGTCCTTGCTTCCCTAACAACATTTTTTGTTGCTGCTGGGAGACTTGCTTGTTCATACAAAGAAAACCACAACAAGGATCATGGGAGAGAACCACAGCACACAAATCACACAGAAAAAGCTAGCTGTGACACTTATCGGGTCTCAGTCAGCAAACAGACACGAATCTGGAGAACAGAAACGTTCTCTGTAAACACTCTGTAAATATTATTTCGTTCTTTCTGTGAGAGAGATAGCTGCAACATGCAACATGATGGTCAATGGTTGTGGTTGTGATTTACAGTCAAAATGTGGTTTCAACTAAATGTCCGTTGGAAAAGGGGTTAAACAGTTGTTCATTCCATTTGGCCTAATTAGCCCATTAAGCGAATGCTCGCTCGCACAGTGTACCGTTGCATACTACAGCAGGTGTTGATATACAGATACACTTAGTCTCTAGCTACGTAGCGGTAGTACTTAACTTACTGTACCACAGACAATAATAATCTTCACAGTACAATACTCTTGTGCTACAGTTGCACAGCAGGAAAACGAAACAACTTCTTTCGCACTTGCAGCAGTAAACAAACTCTCTAATCCCTCCTCTACGACCCTTGAAAGACCAACCGTCTTAGAGATAACCAACCAATAAATTGCATACCTCGATCAGACTTCTACTGGTATCATCAATACATAGTAGTATTTCTTTACGAATCGATTAACTGATCTCAAAGGATAAAACGGAGGAAAAGAAACACTGACATTTTATTTTTTACAACCGTCATCGCCATGAAGCTCTTACCAACCTTCATCGCCACTCTCATCAGCTCTGTATCCGCTGCCCCTGCTATTGTATGGAACGTAGAAAAATCTTCACCGACACATTCATCTGATCTCATTGATGTCACCACTATGTTGTCCAACGTTGGTTCTTCACCCGAGTCTTCACTGTACAACGTTATCTTTGTCGTCGGAAGAGACGCCAATGGTTCCGAGGGACTTACGGGCCTAACCTCTTCTGGTTCCCTCCCCAACGTCTCCTCCAAATACACTCAAGCATCAATTGTGCATCACTATGTTAGAGGAATTGAAAGTTTCGATTCTCTCGTGAAATACGCAAAGGCTTTAACAAGCAATGTGGTGGAGACCTCTTTGGGCAACTATCGCGAGTCCATGAAGGCAGACGATAATCCCGAATCGGCTCCGGCATCATTTCCCAAATTGATTACTGTGAACGTTCCTGCAGATGCTGCTTCTACCGATATTGATGCTGCAGTCGTTTCTGCGATTGAGGATAAAAAGGTTGGATCCGTGATTCTTACGGCTGTCCGCGGTCTTTCCGAGGTCAAATTGGAGAGAAATGCAAATGCGAAAAAGAGCTTACATCAGATTCAGTACAAGGCTACTGGTCGCCGTAGATTGGAGGATAATGGTAACGGAAACAACGATGGAAGCGATGATGGAATTTATTTTGTCAATTTCACGCCGAATATTTTTTCTGGATTATTGTTCTTTTCCTTCTTTGTGGTTGTGACCTATATTGGTCTCGGATGCATGAATATGATTGCTGGACAAGATGTTTATGTTAGCAAGTATCCTTCTATTGGACGTGAAGTGTAAATGGATGCAAAAGTATGGAATGTATGACACGTAATTTTGATGCAATGTCATAATACTAGTCATTTTTTGTTATAAATCAAATTTTTTACCGTAAATGGGTATTTACTGCATTTTGAAATGTCATAAATATCCTATAAAATTAATTACCAGTCACTTGATCCGTTGCTCATCTTGCTCCCAATCCTTGACACTCTCAAAGGCTTTCCAGTAACTTCGCAACACCTTTGCCAGGCAACCGAGCGATGCCTTGCCGCCATTCGCAACGGAATACTCCCTCCAGATGGAGAGCATGGAGGCGTCTGTGACATGAGTAACTCGACGTCTTTAATCCATTGGTATTCATGCCACTGATCAGGTGCTTTGTTCCGAACATCGTTTCCCTCTGATTCACCATGCAAAGATGGTGCAGCGTTGGAAATATCTTGACGAGAATAACCATATGAGCCATGGATGATGCCGTGCTTCTTCATTAAATATTTTTCAAACATGAAAATGTCCTGCTCATCCATTCTACCTTTGAATACTGCAAGTTCCGATATGCTCCCTTGACCCTCACCATCCGAACCTTCACCAAAACAAAGACTCATGTCAAACAAATGATCAGAGCCGATGGTGAGACCATCAAGAATTGGAACATCATCGAGTGCGGATGTATAGGCTGGAAGTTGGATTGGTTCATCAACGCCATCAATACGAATGGAACTGTTTCGACCGTCAAAAATAGCAGTGTAGAGATGCCAGCGTCCTGGCCCTAGAGACCCACGTATCACGCGACTGTCATCCACGACGGTGTGCAACGATTCGTCGTCATCATCATAGGAATCGCTTCGTTCATATTTTTGCTTCCACTGTATTTTGCATTGACAGTTGGAATCACCTTTTTCTCTGAATGCATCTTGATCGAACATGCTACTATCATCCGAGTCTATATCGCGAGCCATCGAGGATTGATCAGACATGGTTGGAGAAGATCCAGTGACATAATCACGAGAGGATTCATGCGGTTTAGAACCATCCGTTGCAATGCAGATAGGACTCATTTCAACCATGGTGTCGGAGTTGTCCTTTCCATATAAATGACCGAGCTCAAATCTTCTTCTCAATCCAGAAACAAAGCATCCATCTTCCGTAGCGATTGCAACTAAGAACATGGTAACTGGTGCCTGAATCGGACCACAGTCGAAGGGATGCGTCCTCATATAAACGGCTCTACTCTTTTCTGCATTTAGGAATTGAACGCATCTTTGTCTACGTCCTTCCAACTGTCCTAATGGTCCTTGAAAGTCTGGATGTTTGGCCAGCGTACTTAGACAGGTTCGCGGCAAACTGTCTCTCATTCGAATGCGCCTCCTTTTCTCACGTCTTTCTAACGCTCTCAGCTTGTAAAGCTTCATACGGTAATCACTGTTCGAATCTTCCAACCACGGTGATTCCTTTTCAAGAGTCGAATGATCTATTTCTTCCTCATGTGCCCAACAAAGACAATATCCGTGAGGACGTGCAAAAGTTGTACCTCGTACGGCAAACGTTGTTCTTCTTGGTTTAGTGATATTTTTAGTGTTCATGTGGCGGGTATTGACGGGCATGGTCGCTGGCACTATGGACGAATACTTTCCTGATAAGTCAAACGTTGCAGCATGGTCTAAGATTCCCCTCACAAAAGCAGTGCAGTAGCCAAGTGGAAGTAAGACATCCATAGCGTTTTGATATCCCTGCCATTCATCGGCAACTGTTTTAAACTCCGAACTAGTTCTAGGTTTATGATGAAACTTCTCCTTTGTTTTCCGAAGATGATTTTTATAGCTCAAAATCCCTTCCCACTCTTGTCTCTCATCGCTTGAACTATCATCCAAATTTTCTGACAAATCCACGGTCTTGATTTTGATCCCTCTGGGATGAAACCACGCAACGCAGAAACAAGGCGAATCCAAATCCAACGTGGGACTTTTCGCCCCAATGGCAATTAAACGCCGCTTTCCAATTTCCAGTGCCATATCTGGAAGGAACAGTCCATACATTTGGTCTCTTTTTTGTTTAGCGGAATCATTTAGTATGGCGTCTTCAATTTTTTCCTTGAGGTTTACGGTAACAATCTCTCTCCATTTTCTGCAGACATTTGAAATGACCGCCAGTTGGACATTGGTCATACCAAGATGATCCAGCATCCAGTGCACTACAACATCTGGAACTGAAGGCATCCTTTCGGTGTCGTCTTGATAAAACTTTTGATCTTCAAACTGCGTCATCCGTCGGCTCGTCGCTCGATAGCAGCAATAAAAGCAACTGATTTTGAGGCTGTGTAGCTTAGAACATGGTGATTAGGAGCCGATAGCGATTAAATATCTTTTGTGCTTCTATTACGTTTGGTTCCTCGCTGCCAATCTACTACACTCGGAACTTGGACGACAAGGGCAATCTTTTATGGTGCGACCTTGAAATAGTAAACAGTTTTGTGTTTCATTGTGTGTTGTAAAAAGTAGGAGATTTTTTGGTTGGTCCCACGGTCCCACGTCCCACCGTCGGGGGGACATTTTTATCATAAAAACTAGACTATGGACTATGCCATGCAACGTCACGCTGCACAACATTTCATACTACACCTTTTTACCAATTCAGTTGGAGCTGCTGCATTTCTGAATTCGGGGATGAATATACTATAAATGCTATTGGTTGAATAGATGAAGTATTGGCGAATTTGCTGCAGATAAATCTCTTACCACTGCTTCTTCTCCTTGTCAGGCAGGACGAGAAACACACTAGAGTAGCTACTTCTTCTTGGAAAAGTTGTTCTTACTACTACAGGAGGAGATGCTGGTGAAATGCATCCAAACTTAGATGATTTCTATTCTACTGTTTACATGTTTGAGAATCAACACATTTCAATTGCATTCACCTAAAATAATGTTAACTAATGAGAAGAATGCAGTAGTATATTGGAGACCTGATCCGAGCCATTCAACAAGAAATGCTCCAAGCCCCTTTTTATTTGCTCATTTTGACTCTTGAGCCTTTTAAGTTCTGACTTGCATCGAGACATTTCTTCTTGGTGTTCCGTTTCATCACAAGTATTGTTATTTTCCACAGCTCTCAGCTTTCTCTTCAAATATTCATTTTCCTTCATGAGTTTTACTTTTTCAGAAATAACTTCATCAATTTTTGCATGGAGTTTTTCATTTTCTTGCCGGGCAGTTATTGCTTTGCTAAGTCCAAAAGAAACACTGCTTTCATACAACTTTTTGTAAGATTCAGAAGTCATGTTTAATTCATTGCGGATACGAGAAAGGATAACACCTTGCTCAGGGTCCACATTTGTTACATTTAAAATTATTTCATCAAAACAATCTTTGTAAAGTTCATGTCTTTCTGGGCAAAGGCCACTTGTGCTCAAATTTCTTTTCTTGATATTTTCATCAAGGGAAATCTGAAGCTTTGTAAAGTCTATTTTCTTTTCAAATTCTGTCATTTGATACTTGATGGATTCTTGGGATGAAGAAACTATTCATGGCTCACAGAAATTAAGAAATTTCACTAGTTAGTAGTTGTCACAAACTTGTGAAATAATTTTGCTCATCTCAGCTGTGACTAGTATCTTTTTCTTGGACGTCTTCATTAGGGAGGAGAGCATTGTTATGAAAATTATCAACAATGGACCCCGGCAGACAGCATTTGTTTCTGCAACAACAATAAGAAAGAGACTTCACAAATTCCCCCAAAAGATCAGTATACTATTCCACAGTTGTCTTAATCCATGCATTTCATGGACTTACCTGCTGTCAAGGAAAAGTAAACATGAGAAAAAGAAGAATACTGCACAATTGAATAATGATAAAATAAATAGGTGGCAACGTGCTAGTATCCTTTCATCAGGAGGGCAATATGATTCAAGTGAAGTGGCCATGTCTAATATTAGTAGTATTACTACTAAGCAGCAGCCACCTCACCAGCAGAAGGATTTATTAACTAATTTCAAACTATTGAGGGACAAATATGATGATCTAAAGAGAGAGCTGCATCAAATATTATGGGAATATATTCCAACTCAACTAGCAGAGAACCTAGCAGGATTTTCTGATTTAGGCCAAGTGGATAATGCAATCTTTCAAACCCCTGATAGAATAGGAAGTTATGAAATTGGATCCAAACTTGGAGAAGGACAGTTTTCAGTTGTTAAACTGTGCAAACACAAATTTACAGGAAAACAGTATGCTGTGAAGATAATACACAAAGACAAAATATCAACACTCAGCGGTCTGAAGAGGGTTGGTATTGAAGTCAGGCTTCTACACCAGCTCCATCACCCAAACATTATCAAATTTGTAGATTACATTCATTCTCCTACATGTATATATCTCTTTACTGAAGTCTGTGGTCCAGACTTGTTTGAGTATTTACAGGACAACCCATTAGGAGCTGGAATAAATGTTACTAGGCAAATCATCCTTGGTATTGTAAAACCACTATTGTACCTACATAATCATGGCATCTGTCACAGGGACTTGAAACCAGAAAATGTTCTACTTAGTAAAGCATCCGTTGGCAAGGAAATTCACTACCAAAATGTCCGTATCTGTGATTTTGGACAAAGCGCTATTGCTACAAGCAACAGCGATGAGAAACTATCCCTAGAACTCTTTGATTTATGCGGGAGCCCTGGCTTCTTTGCACCAGAAATGATTACAGGGGCAGATTCATCATATAATGGGTTTTCTTCAGATGCATGGTCTGTTGGCTGCATTATGTTAGAATTAATGATGGGTCATGAGAATTTCTATCATCTATGGATGAAGTCATATGATTATGAAGTACTGAAGGATGAGAACAAATTTCAAAAATCTCTCAATCATTCTATTGGTAAGATATTGAAGTACATCAAAGAAGCTTCTTCATACAATGAGGATGGATCAAAAGGGATGAATTCATTTTTACAGAGGTTACTTGTTATTGACCCCAACTTAAGGCTTAATGCTTCTCAAATGTTAAATCATGAGTGGTTTGATGGATTTGTTAGGACAACAGACAATAATGATTTGAATATGAACCATGAGAGCAACTACTAGTACAACAGCAGACACAATATTTAGGACCCAACTTTATCATGTATGATACAGGGTTGGCATTTTTGATTATGAAAGGACATGCAGCTGATTTTGGAGTGAGATTTAATTGCTGTCCAATAAATATTATCCAAGTGGAATTACTGGATGTGAACAAGGTATTTCTCGGAATGAAGATAGTTTGGAAACAAGGGTACTACAGATACATAATAAAGCTCAAGCAGCAATACATTATTGTTGAGGACCACAGAAGAGATTTTCACTGGCAACAAAACACTACACAAACACTACTTAGAGATGAGTTCAAAAACAATCATCAGTAGGGGTTCAAAAATTGCATTCAAACAAGTGATGGCAGTCAACCTTTTTGTGTTTGATGTGATTTCTTCCAAGGATACTTAATAGTGGTAAACTCCCAACCATGATATAAAGCATATTTTGCTTTGCCCCATTATTGTGGTCTTATTACTTCTCTTATGCTATGCTCCAGTAATTATTGAATGGCATTATTCAAATCCTAGTTGCTGCTGCTGGTAGTAGGTGGTAGCTCATGAATCTCCAGACCTTGTTGAGCTACCAACCGCTTTCATGGAACAAAATAATAAGATGTTTGATGTCATCGCATGATGCTTGATCCAGAAAGCAACATGAAAGGAGAGAAAAAATTATGGGATGGAGATCATACAGGACATAGAGATAATGCTGGTGTATTGAATAAAGTGTTTTCACATTTACTCACTTGTTCCTGCTCTAGATTGCAGTTTTGCAAGATAAGAATGTGCTCATTCTGTATTCATTTTTTATTAGCTATGATTTCTTCATAGGTAATATTACTAAGCGATCATTTTCAAGGATCATTTGAAAGAAAACTAAATCATTTTGTTTTACATCTTGATAATTTAAAACTGGTGCTTTTTGTTTAAAACTGAATTCTGTACTGCTCTGGCTAGTGCAAAAGTAAATCAATATTTGAATTTAATATCATTTAGAAACAAAAAGAGGTTTCTTTTGCATTTCTTTCTTCTAGTTCATTCATTTATTGTCTTGAACATCAAAATAACAAATACACCACTTCAAAAAGGATACACCTCACCACCAGCCAAAAACCACAAGGAATAGTATGAAGGTTGACCAAGATAGTAACAATAATCACAATGATCCAAGAAATACAACTGCACCATTATATCTGGAAAATGATGATTTTGATATTGATTTGGAAAACAGTATTGAACCAATTCCAGTTGCTATACCTATAGTAATGATTGAACATCAACAAGGGGCAAGAAGGAGAAGAGATGATGATATGTGGACAAGAGATATCATAGGATGCTGCTGTAGAAGTCCAAATGGTGAAAGAGAAGGATCAACATCCTCCTGGCCAAGGATTTTCAATCAGAGAATTTTCCAATGTATTGATGTCAACAGCATCCATCACAGTTTCTTATTTCGTAACTTGTTCCATGATATGGAATGTCAATATATGGGCCCATGTCTATTGTTTGAATCCATTGAAGCCATACGAATATTTAAATTCATTTTCATAACAATATGGATAACTATCACATTGCATGGTGTGGTGAGAGCTGCTGGCTGGGGACATGATAAGCTCTATAGCATACAGAATTTTATGGCCTATGATTTGGGTGGAGTGGTTTTGGATTCATTTGTATTTGCAATAGTATCCAGATTACACAGAAGGAATGGTGTTGATTGTCTTTTACCATTCTTTCTGCCTATGGTAATCTCTGCAGTTTATGTCTCCTGGTCCTCCAATGAGATTTGGTTCCTTCAAAATTCAATCACTTTGCATGATATGAGATACACTTGGTCTTGGCAGCTTTATCTTTATGCAGCTGTTTGTTGTACTTTGATTGGTGTGGTGTTGTGCCTTCATATTGTATTTTCCATTCGAGATAAAAGCTATGCTCATAGACTTTTAGAAATGGCACTAATTGCAATGGTCTTTATAATTCCAGGTGCAGTAACAAACCATGAGACTTTTCACCTACACCATTACTATTCATTCTGGATGTTAGGCATGCTCTTTTCTAGAGAAGAATGGTGGAGTCAAGTGTCAATGGCAATAGCTTGGGGCCAATATATCAATGGGATTGCAGCTTGGGGACGTGACAGTGTGCTGACCTGTGAGTTTGCTGATTTTGCTGCAGCTGGGAATGGTTGCAATGTGCAAATATCAAAAGTTCGCAATATCTAACACTACTATTAATATACAAGTATACCAAAAGAACCCTTGTTGTTGCAGCAGGACATTCACCACTGGTGGAAAGGTTGCCCTCATTAATAAACTTCACTCTGCCTCTTTACATTTCACATCATAATGACTTGAAAGGCATTGGGTGCATCTTAGTATTATTGAACTTTAGTCTCTTGACATTTCAAAATAGATGCATCCTCTATTGCTTAGCTAGTACTTCTTAGAAACAGAAGTGTCACCACAAGACGAGTTTTTTACTGTAGTAGTAGTAGCTATTCTGTGTGTTCCTGTGTTCTCTACTAACTAGCATCACTGTTTATTACACTACTAATATTAGTAAATATAGGAGCTTAAGAAATTATAATTAAACAGATCAATTCAAGACACAACTTATTCTTTTGTCATCATAGTTTGCTAGGTATCATCTTAAATTTGTTCTATTGCTGGTGACAAATTGTTGGTGTCCTCCTTCAATATTTTTGTCTTCAGCTATAGTGACGGACTTGCTTCTTTCTGCTGCCTCATCACTAGTAAAATCTTTTATAGATGCTGCAGAACACAGAAATGAGTCCTCAACTGCTTTTACTAGTCTAGCTACTACTTTACATAGATGCGCTACGACAATAATTATGTGTAGGTAGTTTTATCCTATCTAGCGGTTAACCTGCCGGTTAACTGTCACACGCTTATTGTACGTAGTAATCAATAGTAGTATCTTTTTTTTATTAGCTAAGGTGATCGTCCATTAGACATCACGTATCTAATCTTTTTTTATCTACAACACACCTAAGTTATAATTTCCTCTTTAATTGAATTAACTTCAATTATTTTCCTTTTTTTCTTATACCATTTTTCTCATCCCTTTTCCACAACCTAGAGTCGACCGTGGCACTACTAAGATGCTACCCCAATAGCAGGAACATATCCTTATGATATTTACAACTCTGCTGGTGGTGGTGGTTCTGTTGATTCGATTTTCGTCTTTTCCCCCAGCAAAACAAGAAATCCTACTATCCGCATACACCACCATCCCTTTAGATCAAGGATCAGAGGTAACAGCAAAATTTATCAGATGAAGCAATATTAATAAGAGGATTTCACTATGGCATTAATTTTTCAATTGCAGTCTCATTCTGTTCATTTCAAGCAGTTACCTCTCTTTAGTTAAAAAGATAATTGATAATTTTGTTCGCGCAACCCAAATTCGCAATTCAAGAGAACGTGCAGTACATACCGTGATGAATGATGATGCCTTACCTTGTACTCAAGGTAGTTCATCAGTTCCTCAACAACTAAACCCCCGAGCCAAAAAGTACCAGTACTACAGGAATGTACGTAGCACCTTGGTATGTACATACAGTACAGTACGTAGTCAGTGCAGTACATCATAAATATAGTATCAATGAAGGAGAAGAAAATCACTGCAACGACGAAAACACTCTGCAACACAGAAACGAACTGAGTGCAATTTATTTCGCACAGCACACAGCTATCAGCTATTCCCTCGATCCTCCATTACCCTACAGTACTACTACGCTCCCCATTGACTGCTTTAACACAGATATTATTCTATCTTCATATATGGAATACATTTCGCAAAGCAGAGAAGAATGAGCTACTCCAATAGGCCATTGGGACCACTGGGCATTGACCCTTTATATTTTTCTCTCGCTCTATTTGGTTGTCTCCTTCTATTTGTCGTTTATTTGCTATTACCTCGTGCTGTGCGAGTGCAGTACTTTGATGCCTACCCAAAGAGATACACGTGGAGTGCAAAGCCGCGTCGATTACGAATGGTGAGTACAAGCTAGCTCGTATTTCTTTCTTTCCTTTCATTTCTCCCTCCTTTGGACAATAAATACCCTGCCAGCATTGCTGTGTAATTTCGAGTATATATGTAAAAAATATTGACAGCAACAGCAATGTGTGACTATACGTTGCAATGGATTAATGCTTACAAATTTATGGAGTTACATCAAATTGATTTTGTCATTGCATTAGATTATCCAATGATTGCAATCTCACGCATTGGTCCTTATCGTGCCATCCACCGACTGCAACTACACACAGCCCGGTCCTGACAATACTACGGGCTCGGTAGTAAGTGCAGCGCCAAGTTCTGCTTCGTCGACATTTAGCTTATTCGGTAGGAAACAATCTATCCAACCAGTCGGAGGAAGTATAGCGGCAAGCACAGTTTATTCCAAGAGACCCGGCGGAGGAATGGAAGAAACTGTGGAATTTCATGGGGGCGGGACAGCTCAATCCTTCGCTTCGCACACCAGTGACGAAGCTGCAATACAGAATATAACGGCTCAGTTACGTAATCATGGAGTTACCATTGTGGCTCATGGTTCACGGGGAAAGCCAAAGACTGTGAGGTTACAACTTACCGATGATTCGATTACATGGAGGACGGAAACAAAGAGAAAAACCTCGTCGGGAAATAGTAAAGAAATTAAATTGGGCAAAGTTCATTCTGTAGCATTGTCCAATATAATGTATGTGGATGTTGGAAAACAGACAACAGCACTGCGGAGACCGGAGAATGCATCTGTCCCGGAGTCATTGTGTTTCAGTTTATTGACAAAAGAAGGAAGTTTGGATCTTGAGGCGAAAAGCCCACGTGATCGAGATGCTTTGGTTGGAAGTTTTAGCCTTATCCTTGATAACGTTCATGCACAAAATTGGAGAGATATTTACAGGAATTCAAATGATATGCCAAGTTCCTTTGATGAATACGATGAAGAGGTTGGAGTTGGTCGATAAACGATCAATCAACTTTGTTAACGTTTGCCATGAGGACATTTTTGCGATCTCTTTATTCTACACAGTATAAAATAAGTATTTGTAAAAACAAAGGAGATAGTGCGAGTATGCTCGTCTTCCAACAAACATTATTGATGGATGCAAACAGCAATACCTACTGTAATAAATACAAGCAAGGTCCAACAATATTTAATTCATTGCATCGTGATCTGCTAACTGGTAGGTCATCATGTGTACCACTACTGGTATTCTCTTTTTCTATTTTAGAGTATTTTTTTTTCTTAAACCGCTACACGGTAGCTAACTTGTAGAGAGAACTGCCGTAACATGAATACTACACTACTACATACATACCTTTACGTATACGAATAGTCTAGCTCTAGGGTAGCACGGCGTCATCTCACCAAAGGGCTGGCCACGAGAAAAGGCTGAGAAAAGAAATCAGAGAAAAAACAAAAAACATCAAAAGGGAAGAAATCAAATGTCATCTACACTCTCATCAAATAACACACACACACACACACACAGAGATAAAGACACACGAACTGCCCATTGCATCCATTCATAAAACAAAAGCTCATCCAACTGTAACTAATTTTTATTTCGCGTGAACAATTGAGCTTGTTCTTGCTTGTTGATACGAATCAGAACGAACGCAAAGGAAAACACATTGCATGGCACGAACCTTGGATAACTACTACAGTAAGAAATTACAGGATACAGAGGGGTCAACAAACAAGACTTTGAAAAAATATACCTATCAAATTATCACATTCGAAAAGTTTCTTAGTTCTTCGTGGAGAATAGAACTGTATCAAAAGTATCATTTATTGTAGAAATAAAGAAAAATGTCAGTGATTGAATGTATCTTTCAGAATTGTTTCAGAATCGACGATGACAGTACACATCAAATAAGTCCTGAAGAGTTTCAAGTACCAACATCACCACCTCAAACCCTTGCTTTAGAAAGGGGTACGTGCTCGAGTACTAACGAAGCCAGTGATCCTGGAAATTCCTCAAGTTTTCGTCAAGGATTGGCATCTGGGTCAACAGGGCCAGGAAACTTGAACCGTGATATTATTGTAACTCCGTCAAATCCACTTTCGTCCAATGATATTCCAAGTAACAACGATCGTGGGTTCCGGTACGTAATCCAGAACATGATCCAAAATATTGAAAATGGTTTATTTAGACACACGTTGGATCCGCCACCTCTTGATAAAAATGAAAAAATATCCAAGGATATCGAAGTCCATGCTTCACCTTTACGCACTGCAACAATATATAAATCGCTTGATGACATACCTTCCATTGCACTTGATGAAGTTGTCATACCGGGATCGATGTTACAGAAACAAATGTCAATTAGGTTAAAAGATAAAGGAATTTCTTCGGAATCTGTTTCGGATGAATGTGTGATTTGTATGGAGGCCTTTGATGATACGAACCCAAGAATGCCTACATTATGTGGATGCGGCGAGAATAAGACGTATTTTCACTTACCTTGCCTTTATCAGTGGGTCGAGAAATGTAACGAATGTCCAAGCTGTAGAGAACCATTGAATTGGCAAGAATTTTGAATGCACTTGGTGGTGGATTATGTCAGGATGGATGTTCCTATTGCTATAGCAATCAGTCGACCACTCTAAAAGAATACTGTAGGTTGTTATTAGTGTATACACTCTATATTTTAGAGAAAAGAGTACCACTGTTAAATTGCTTGCACTAGACCATTGTTTCATCATGAGTTTGTGAAACTCTATGGGAGAGAATAAATACAACGACGGAGAATGACGTCTACAAGCAGGAGTCAAGGGAGTACGAGCTGACAGAGGGATGAAAACAATTTATATTAATTATGAAATCGTTAGAACTTTTTTCAAAAGATCTGTCTTCTTTCCCTGTAATCGAAAGCTCTCCATTTCTTTCAGTGCAAACTCTCGAAACAAATTGTCTTCGTTTTCTAATGATTTCGCGATCTATGTACGATGATGAATTGTTAGTGGGACTGCCAAAATACAAAGTCAAGTCTGTAAGGATATTATCTGGAATTTAATGTAATACATACCTGCTTTGCTTGCTCCATTTCGTCTTTCTTTTCCCGTTCTTTATTTTCAAGAGAAACTTTGATTTGTTCCTTTTGTATACGTTTGTATTCCAAGTCTCTTTCTCTTCGTTCCGCTTCTTTCATTTTTTCACGATCATTTTCAGCAAGGCATTGCACCTCAAATTCTTTCGCCATTAATATCTCAGCTTCCTTTTCTTTCCGTTTCTGCTCCAGTTTGATAGCTATTTGTTTTTGCCGACTTTCGTGAATATCCCTTTCCAGTTGCATGCGTTGCTGCTTTTCTTTCTCTCTTTTTTCTATGTCTTTATCTTGTAGTGCCTTCTGATCTCTGATAAATATCTCTACTTCACGTTTCTCCCTTAATTTCAGCTCTTCTGATGCTCTGTCGGACAATAGCTTTCTTGCCTCTTGTTTCTCCTTAAAGTGCTTCAACTCCAAGTCCGCACGAGCTTTGGCGATGAAGGCAGAACGTTCAACTTCGCGTTGTCTCCTTTTTTCCTCTTCTTCCTCAGCGCGCCTATCAAGTTCCTGTTTCAGTTTCATATCTAATGCCAGTTTTTCCTTTTCGTCTCTTGCTTTCTTTCGAGCTTCATCTCTTCTCTTTCTGAACTCTTCTTCAGCTTTTGCATTTTCAAGTAGTATCTGTTCCACCATCGCCCGTTCTTCTTCCAGTTGCTCTATCTTTCTTCGTTCCACCGCTCTTTCATATTCTTCTTTTTGCTTCCTCATCGCCTCGGCGTTTTCCACAGCTTTGTTTTTCAGTAGCTTCTGTTGTGCCTTCTGTCTCTCTGCATCATATTGAACCGTTCGTAATATATGTTCGTGCCACCTACTTTCTTCCACCTGTTGCCTTTTCGCGCTTTCTTCTTTTTCCCGCACCTGTTGTTCTCTCGTCTCAACAACATCAGTGTATAATTGCTGACTCCGAAGCATCTTCACTCTTTCATTCTCTTCGTATTTAAGACTTCTTGATCGCTGTATGGTTTCTTCATTGAGACGAGCCCGAAGCGCTTCCTCTTTCCTGTCTATTTCTTTTCTCTTTTCTTCTTCACGGGCGAGGTTCTCTTCCTTCCATTTAAGTCTAGCATTTCGCTTGGATTCAAGAGTATTAGTCCATCCTGAAACCCTCTTATCACTTAGTTTCTTGAGTTCCAGCTAGAGATATCTATTGAGTTAGAATATTGACTAAAGTAGAAACTGAAAAAATATTCGAATTAGTACTAGTTTTGTCTTCTATAACTATAACACTCACCTTTCTTTGGTTCTCGTCACAGCTTTTTGCACCCGTTTGGCCATTCGCGACTTTTTGTTTAATACGCGATATATCTTCTTCACTTATGAATTTCATGTTCTTTTACAATACGTCCCAAGTAAAGATGAAACAGTTGATCCTCAAGTGAACACATCAATTTCAAAGGAAAAGGTGTCACAAGGAATACCAGTTTGCGCGAACGTTATTTGTGAAAATTTGGCCTGTGACTTGTGATGACGCGCTGCTCTTCACTCTTTTGTTTTCATGCAATCGAGTTATTGAGAGATGTTTGCGAACTGCGAGCGAATAAAGGGAGAGATTCACTCTTCACTCAACACTTGTCCTGCATCAGCATAGTTTACAAATCCAAGTAATACGAACACTAAAAGGGAGCTATTCATCAAATCATAATAAGGCTTGCATAAAATGTTGCAGCAGGACAAAGACACAATGCCAGTGCCAGAACACGTTTCTGTGGATAACAGCCATGATTCATCATCAGATCCATCGCTGTCTCCAGTTACCTTTGATTCGTCGTCTATCTCAGCAAGAAAAAAACTGTTTCAAGATTTTTGTCTTTCTGAAATTCCATGTAGAACTATAAATGAAGAAAATGCGCCAAATTTCCAAGAATATGACATATTCATTAAGGAAAAAACAGAAGAGATATTGAGTTGTCTGAGAGGCGAATTGTTTGGTCAAGATGAAGGCATTGAGGAAGTCAGGGCAATAGATCTTTGGCACCTACGGCAACTAGCGCTGTCCAGAGGCGGGCTTATCAATTCTAACTTAAGGAAGCAAGCATGGTTAAAGCTAGTGGATTCAAATGAGAAGATCCTGTTGACTTCTTCAACTGTTCCTCTGAATAATACCCACTTGGCAGTTGAGGTTGTCCCATCCGCCACATTTAACTTCACCACACTTTCTGATAGAGAGATAAACCTGATCAAACATGACATTGAGAATTGCATATGGAATATTGAAGCAGAAATAAAACGTTCCTTTTCTAACAAAGATTCTTTTAAAAAAGATCTGAGACAATCTGTGGAAGATGACACGTCCCTCATCAGCTTTGAGAGCGCATCGGGTCACTTGTACATGCCTGCGACGAAACCTGCCTCGCGAGCTTCAAGTGCAATTTTACCGCAATGTGATAACAGTATCGCGACTGTGGGCGGTTCACCAGTTTTGAAGCCAGGACCAATATACGTCAGGCGTAAAGGAGAAGAAAGATCGTTATTGCTCAACATTATCACATCCATCTTAAGAACAAGTCCCGACGAACTTAAATTGATCGGGATGGAGAGGCTGTTTTACTTTCCTGGGATGCAGAACATACTAGCCCCCATTCTAATCACATTGCAATCTCCGTCTCTAACATCTCTGACATTTAAGCAACTGTCTCAATACCATTTAAAAGATGCAATGTCTCAAACATATGATGACATCGAAGCAACTATTCGATCCATTTTATTACCCTTGCTTGAGCACTTCGACAAGCCTCTATACGATCTTTTGTTTCAATGCGAAATGAATGATCCATGTTCATTCGCTCTGCGGTGGGTATTGAGTTGGTTTGCAAGTGACATTTCAGACTATGATATCATATCTAGATTATTTGACGCTTTTCTTGTGAGTCATTATACCTTTCCGATATACACCGCAGTCGCTGTATTGACCTTCGAACCCAATAGGGCAAAGATAGAAGATGCTGCAAGGAAAGGGGGCGACGATCTTCTTACAGAAACATTGTTTACCCTACCCAAATCAATTGCCAAATATGGTAATGGCTTCGATGCTTTGGCAGCAATAGAACTCATCATTCAATCATCCGTATCATATTTGTAAGTCTCATCCATGGAATATTTTTGAATTGTTTGCTTTCACAAATATAGCGAATGTCCTAATGCCACTGCACACATATTTTTTTTAGCCAAGAGATGCCACCTCAAAAGTTATTAAAAATTGGAAAGGACAGCAAAAATCATTTCGTCACATCATCCGTCCATGTCCTCGAAACGTCTCGACATCGACCCATATGGACATATCAACCAAATACCTATTCAGATTGGTCCATCATTCAAGAAGCCAAGTTATTGCGAAGCTTGCCTCCAGAATTACTAAAAAGTCGCGAACAAAGGCGGCATGAAATCCTACATCGTCTCGAGCGCAACATGGACGCGTCTACAGCATTTGAGCTTGCCCGGATCGTTTGCAACGACGGTAGCACTATGATTGATGCCACAAACATGCATGGGAACGATAATATCTTATATTCGAGACAACGATTCATGATTTTGGCTTTGGTATTCAGTTGGACACTTCTGGCTTTCGTCTATAACTATATCTACCATCTACACTTCTCATCCGGTGGTACTGGCGGAGCCGAATTAAGTTCCACAAATCATAAAATCGCTCTCCTACTACCCATCAATTCCATTGCCATGAATGCAATCAATCAATGGGAGGCAGCCAAGGCATATGTGGAGCAAGATCCTGATTTGTTTGTAATCTTTCTGTAGCGTCACACCTGTACATTTACATATCGTATGTGCTTGTTGCACTTTGGTACACTTTAAATCCACCTACATAATTCATTTACACTGGATTCAAATAACCGTGCATATCTATGTAGCAGTTCCTTGTGACGTGAATGATGATGATGTGTTGTGCAACCATCCTTCACTTTCTTCAATCTACGCAAGTACCAACAAGGAAACTAACTCTACCATTACTCTTTTCCAAATCCTCCTTCCATGCAACACCAATATCATTACCCACCATGCGCAAAAATTCCATTTTGGAATCATTCACTTTGTAAGTGACCAAAATTATTTTCCCATACGATTTCATGACCCTTCTTGCTTGCTGGAAATACTTTTGAACAACATCACTTCCATCCCATCCATCATTGCACATTAATGCATCCATCAGACCCTTATCCACAATGCAATCATATTTCCATTCCTCTTGCATTTCAAAATATTCCTCCGAATATTCACATTCTCTATCATGTTCACTCATTCTAATAACATTTTCTAAATCTAAAACATCACCACAGAAAAATGTCATATTTGGACAATCCGACGCATGCATTTCCTTTAGTATATGGATGCAGGGTTGTGAATAGTCAAGACAAGTGACTTGTATCTCATCCCCTCCTGTAAAGTCATACAATTCTCTTGGCAAACGACTATTTCCAGTTCCCACTACAAGGACTCTTGCAACAGTACTATCCCCGCCATCAATACCACCACCACCAGTAGTAGTAGTATTAGTCTTCTTCTTAATGCCTTTGATTATCTCTTGGATAATGACAGAATGAGGTACGGAACTATGCCACTCGAATTCAAACAACGAACTCACTGCTGAACCGGCACGATTTGTCACTTTACCATGATCGATTTCATCATCTTTGCTCTCTTTGTATGATTTTGAATATTCAAACTGACGATAGAAATCATCCCATCCTTTTTGAGAGGAGAAGTCGTACTGGTTGATTTCGATATCGACTTTGTCCGCACCTTGTCGTTGTCGTTTTTGTTGTTGCTGTTGTCGTAGTTGACCAACATCCTCTTGTCGCCTTCTTGTCGGATTCATCCCTTTGCTACCATGACGACTGGACATACTTGTATACGAGCAAGTAAATCTTGGAACGAAAGCATCGTTGAATCGAGGGATGCATAGGATAATTAGGCAAATCATTCGAATGGGATTCCAGCGTTGTGATGCTTTTTGACGTTTCATTGCGTCTCAATTACTTTTTCTTTTTTTGTAATTAATTTTTGGTGTATTTATTTATTTATTATTCATGTACTCTTTTGTCTGGAATTTGGGTACACTTTTGTAGTACCCTGCATAAAATACTACATAACCTGTGTCCTGTGTACAATGTATGAAGTTCAAGAATCTATTACTCCTATTTTACAAACTCCATGTCGATATCAAAGCCTTGACGTTTTACACAGAGAAAGAGATAAGAGACAATAGAGAAGCATCCATCCATCCATCCATCCATTCATTCATCCATCCTTCAGTCCTCCACTCGGTATTGTAATGATATCTGTAATACTTTGCAAAAGAAAGAGGGAGAAAGACTGAGTCGAAAGACAAATAACACAATACAACAACCAAAGCAAACGTTCTGGAGAGCTCGAGAGAGAGAGAGCTTAACAAAGTCATGCGGATCAAGTCCAGATCATCCCCGGGAAATCATACTCGTACTTTGAAGAAAAATATTGCAATACGATGTCTCTTCTTGTTGTATCATTGGCGAGGGACATTTTTAATCATGTGTGTATTCATCATGATCATGATAATGTTCCCATCTTCAAATTCTACTATTGCATCAACTTCCTTTGAGTTTCCCGAACATTTGGAGGAACGTTTTTCGAAAAACCAGGCGGGGGATGACGCTGAACTGAACAACAAAAGATCTTCTTCTCTACCGGTGGTAACAACCGATACAATAACTGACAAGGAAACATTATCCACCAACACGCACCGACACAGGTTGCCTTTCCAATCGAATTACTATGATGTATGCATCGTTGGAGCGGGGCTATCAGGCGCTGTTATTGCAGAACAATTCGCCTCTCAACTTGGTAAGAGATCTCTCATCATGGAAAAGCGCCATCATATAGGAGGGAATTGTTATGACTACGTAGATCGTGAGACGGGAATTTTGGTGAATCGGTATGGAGCACACTTATTTCATACCAATTCTTATAGAGTGTGGGAATATGTACAGAAATTTTCAGAATGGACACCGTACCAACATCGTGTGTTGGGAAAAATTGGTAATCAATACGTGCCCATACCCGTCAATATAGATACTGTGAATGCTTTGTTTCAGGATGTGAATATTACTTCCACGGAAGAAATGGATCAATGGTTGAAAAGGGAACAAGTATCGTATGATAATAGAAAACCCATCAATTCGGAAGAGATGGCCATGAGTCGTGTTGGAGAAAGATTGTACAATCTCATCTTCAAACCATATACAATCAAGCAGTGGGGGAAGACTCCGAGGGAACTGGGACCGGAAGTAACGGCACGGATACCTGTTCGGAATGATTGGAATGATCGATATTTTCCAAGTGATATATTTCAGGCTCTTCCATCGTCTGGATATACGAAAATGTTTGAGAATATGATTTTGAATCATCCACTGATCGATGTACATGTGAATGTCGACTACTTTGATGTTCAACGAGAACTTGAACAAAATTCCATGTGTGGACATACATTCTTTAGTGGTCCCATTGATTTATTCTTT
Source organism: Chaetoceros muelleri (assembly GCA_019693545.1). NCBI lineage: Eukaryota > Bacillariophyta > Thalassiosirophyceae > Chaetocerotales > Chaetocerotaceae > Chaetoceros > Chaetoceros muelleri. The sequence continues at coordinate 30,843 of JAAMXU010003594.1, forward strand.
GCACAGAAAGGTTTGGACAAGTTGGAATATAGGAGCTTGGATTTTGAACGCAAGGTGATGAAAAATATTGGACAAGACAAGTGTCACCTTCCGGCCTCCGTTGTGAATTACCCTTCTCACGAATATAACTTTACACGTGTGGTAGAGTACAAACATTTCTTACGACAGAAATCGCCCCATACGGTTCTCTTTTATGAACGATCCAAGGATGGAGGTGAGCCATATTACCCTGTACCAAACCAAAGGAATCAAGATTTGTACAAGCAATATCAGGCCATGGCAGCGCATGAGCCAAATGTCACTTTTGTGGGGAGACTGGCAAACTACAAATATTTCAATATGGATCAAAGCATTCTCAATGCTCTGGAGCTCTTTGATGCTCATGCTCCAAGAGTAGCAGTATACCAAATATGTAAAGTAGATTCAGGAGGACCCGAGGCGTTAGTTCAGCTAGCTACTGCGTTCCATTCTTGGATGCCATTCAGAACCTTTGTCATTCATCACAATAAAGTTTCCAAGTATCATGGTCAAGATTGGACAGTTCGAGGCTATAAGTCTTTTGGATCCATTGACATGCTTCAGATGACAGACCTAAGAAAGGGCGATGTACTCATCGTACCCGAAATCATTTCATGTCCTACGGATCTCGTAGGGAAAGGTGTCAAGGTATTCATATGGCAATTGCAGGTCCCAAGGGGTGATGGACGAATCAAAAGTAATATAGCCAATGGATGTCACTATCTCAGTCATAATTTTTACTCCATGTCAACTGTTACGGAAATATCTGTACCAAGGAGCCACATACTGATCCCATATATGAGACCGGACAAAGCTTATTTTGGACCCATCAAAAATGATAAAAGAGAGAATATAATTCTTTTCAATCATATTCACCCTGGACAGAACAATGATACCTATACTAAAATACAATCATATTGCACTACAGAATCCAGATGTAAAGTGATTCTACTTGAGAATTTTTCAGTGCAAGAAGTAAATGATTTGTATCAGAAAGCAAAAATTATTATAGGAGAATGTTTATTAGGCAGCGAACGATCCATTATAGAAGCTGTCCTCGCAGGCGTTATTTTTGTAACGAGAGACTGCGGTAATGGCATTGATTTTCGTGACTTTCCCATCCCCCAAGAACACAAACTATCAAATCATGTGTCGAGTATAGAACTTATTCGTCAAATCATGGGGGACTTCCAAGAAGAACAAGAAAAGTTAGTTGGATTTCGAAGTCTCTACAAACATTACAGCCATGAGACTTTGGTGGAAGATACAAAGCGGTTCCTACGTGCCATTATCTAAAGGGTTCTGTTGGTCGCATACGACATCTTTTCTAAAAAATGTGTAGCTGTAGCATGATATGGCAATTTGGCAGCATCATGTGATTAGTGATTAACTGTAAACTGTGTTGTGGAGTAGAAAAAATGAGCGATTAAGTTTGTACGCCTTTTTAATGACTAAAAAAGCTAAAATAACCGTTATATTTGATACGTCTGTCGTACGATCCATGTAACCATGTACAGAAACAAACCATACTATTGTACACAAAAATTTGAAAAAAGAAATTTCGGCTAATTTCGGTCACGGTTTAGTGTGTTATTGTACTTTACAGTACTGTATACAGCACAGCTCTAGCATGGTCAATTTCCAGCAGGATTGTTGTTGTACATTACGTTTGTGTCGTTTGTCGTCGCCTTCGTAAAATGACGATTTGAGCGTCGAGCCGCCTACACTACAAACTCCTTCAACTCAATCCTCAAAGACTTTCTCTCTTGTGTTCATAACATCAATTGCATTCTTACAATCCCAATTCACTCAAAATATAAACCTTCAGTCAGAATCATGTTCAGAATCAGAAAGTCTCAATATCGCCATGTCTTTTGCGACAATCCAAAACCAGAGGTGAGACTTAATAAGATCAAGCGCATGGACAGGTTGACGTCCCGGCCCAAAGATAACAAGGCTTTAACGTTAGATTGTATTATAACGCACGTTCTTCACCATCTTATCCATGATGATTCATTTTTGTTGTCGTCTTGAAGCTACTTGTATGTGTCGCGCCAGAATATTTCATCTGACCCCTCTTTGCCTCCATTATCTTTCATCGCTCATGGTCCGTCATACTACCTACTAGCTCTGCCATACTGGAATCCCTCTCTCGACAGTCACCGGCGATCAGCAGTATATCAAAGCATCCGCGAAATATTATGCTGTTTCGCTCTTTGGTGGCGGAGGACCCATGCACGTCGGTCGACTCGATAGACCAGGACGTTTCGAATCCGGGACCTCTCCCCATGTGGAAGGGCACACTGGCTCCGTACTGGACTTCGATTTTAACCCATTCGATGATTCCATGTTTGCATCTGCCTCAGAGGATACCACGATCAAGTTGTGGAGTATCCCGGATGACTGGGAGCCAACGGATGATCAGGGAAGAGCGAAAAAGGGTGAAAACCTCACAGAGAGCTTGTTGGATTTGGAAGGACATAAGAAAAAAGTGACGCTGTTGAGATTTCATCCAACTGCGAGCAATGTTTTGGCAAGTACCAGTGCAGATTATACCGTCAAAATATGGGACGTGGAAAAGGGAGAAGTAATTTCTAACTTTGTAGATTTTGGTGATAATCTGATTAACGATGTTGTTTGGGATGCGAGAGGAGACGTTTATGCGACAAGCTGCAAGGATAAAAACATTCGGTTTGTGGATCCTCGCGTAGGACACCTATCTAGTGAAATTGTACGAGCTCATGACGGACTCAAGAGTGTCAAGTTGGCGTACATGGGGGAGACTGGAAAATTCATGTCCACTGGGACGTCTCGTTCTCGTGAGGTCAAGATTTGGGACCTGAAGAATCTTTCTCAGCCATTGGCGACGGAGGCTATTGATACGGCATCGGGTGCGCTGCTGCCTTTGTATGATGATGACTCGAATGTTCTTTATTTATGTGGAAAGGGTGATGGACTGATCCGACCATATGAATTTGAAAATAGTGCTCCATACCTTCACAAGTTGAATGATGGGTTTCGATCCAACACCCCAGCTAAGGGACTCTGCCTTGTCCCAAAGCGGGCAAACAACATCATGGCATGCGAAACAGCTCGCATTTTGAAACTGACAAATAATGATGGTATACATCCACTGTCTTGGACTGTACCCAGAAAATCTGATGCCTTTCAAGATGATATTTTCCCCGCTTGCGTCTCAACAAAGCCCGCCCACTCTGCCGATGAATGGAGAGAAGGATCGTCAAAACTTCCCAATCGCATGTCATTGGATCCAGCCTTGGCGTCAAAAAATAACAATGGCAGTAAAAAAATGAAATTGAAAACCGTTGCCTCAGTGTCGAAAGAGCTCAAGGAAGCTCAAGATCGAATCAAGTATTTGGAGCAGAAGTTAAAGGAAAGTGGAATTGACTACTAAGTTGTTTTATAAAATATATCTTGATCACATTTTTCTATTTATAGTCGCAAGGGAGATAAAAGATACAGCAATACGAGGCACTCACAAGGCAATGTTCCTTTGTACATGGTCGTGCCCCTGAATTTTAGTTTCAGCAATGTTAGTGGATAGGTCTCTAACATGGCATAAATTGCACATAGTTGTAATCATGAAACATTTAATTGTTTCCAAGTTATGTGGTTTAGAAGTAGTTATTCCCACTTTTCTACTTCCTTTCAGTTCGTCCCAGAGAATCCAAACATGGTGGTAGACAGTAGTCACGATTCATGGTGTTGTACCAAAACAGATGATGATCACAGATGTAATGTTACATGCCTTTTCGATCCAGCAATTCTAAATATTTCTTGCATGACTGTCTCGGAACAGTCCCCGCTTTAGCAACATCACGTATCTCCTTCTGCCAATGCAGGACTCCACTTTGCATCTCAATACGCTCTTTTCGTGTGACATTCAAAGTTTCATTATACGGAACAATGTCATTATATCCCTTCTTCATTGTGACGTATGTATTTTTCACTTTGCCGTAATGTCCATTCCATAGCTTAAGCACAGCTTTTCCAAATTTTCCTATAATTATTTTATCATTTTGAAGCACAGCATCAGAACCATTGAGCCACAAGTGGGGTAAAAACATTGTATATCCTTCCTTGACAGCTTTCGGTCCTGTAACTTTGACAACGTGCGGCCTTCGGAGATTGAATATATTAAAAATGTTATGTATGATGGTGAGCATGGAGTCATACATAATAGGATGGCGTGGTTCTAATGCCATGAACCATTGGGATGGACGATTGTATATATCAGGAAAGAAAAATGCAGAGACATTCGATGGAATGACATCCTCCGTAAAATTATCTTCTGGCCAATTATCAATATCTGTGTAGACACCACCATATTTCCACAGAATTAACACACGCCAAATATCTATTGTCATGGCTCCATTAAAGAAGACACATTTCATGGCTCGGTGTAGGTTTGGAAACTCAGGCCACTCTTGACCAATAAACTTTTCTACTGCCTTATCGTCATGAAAGAAAATGGAGTAGTTTGGTAATTGAGTCATCCATCTCGTTAATGTTTTCGCTAAGTCTTGAGGTAAACAGCGACTCTTCATACTGACATGGATTATTTTGGGGATTAAACGCTCTGATGAAATCGTTTTATTGTTTGTCGTCTTTTGGACCAAACGATTTTGAAATTTCACCAGTGGTGGAGGACACTGCAAATTTTTGTCTTCTAAAGCCCCTGATATTTGATGTAACTCATAGAAGATATCTATTTCCTTGCTTTCCTTTTCCTCATGTTTTATGATATTTTCCATTGTGTCATCGTCATCGCCTTCTAGCCTTCTTATCGTTTTTTCTGATGTCTGCTGAAACGTAATACCTGAACTTTGTACTTCTTCGATGGTAATTCCAGCAATTGTGTTCATCACTTGTTGTTGAGAGCTGTAAAGGAAGAGGCTCATGGAAAATCCAAGGATGAAGCTGCATCCAGTGACGAGGAAAGATCGTAATGATCCCATGATGCAATAGTGAAGGGATGCTGTATTATGGTTTGTTGAAAGTTGAAACAGAGCACAGTATTTGTATTGTCCAGTAAAATCGAAAAAGAAAATGTAAGACGGGAATAAGGAGGGATCGCTTCATTGGCTAGTTTAGTAAAATATTCATCACAACGGATACATATGTTACTTAATTTAGACAGATTTAGACATTGGAGTTCCCTCGCTGGTTGGCTTTGAGAGAGCGACACTGTGGGGAAAGTGGGGAGAAATAACAGATACAAAATGACAAACATGTCCAGTAACCAGTAATCAGCCAACAATTTCAGTTCTGAACTCGGTCTTCATTTATAGAGCTCTTCTACGCAAAGCCTTGGAAGACTTGGACGACTTGGAAGACTTGGACGACTTGGAAGATTTCGAAGACTTGCCAGTTTCAAAAATTGCCTTGGGGACGACGGCGTGAACTCCCCAATTGCCATCTACCAATTGGGTCATGGCAAAGTCAACTCCTTGAGTGATCACAGTGGTTGCTTCAATCTCAGTCAAACCCCATCTTGCCATAATAAACTTGCGAGTCTGAGTATAACAGTTCTTCATGGCCTTATCAATGCTAGAGTTTGCGTAAATTTCAGCGGGATTGTCGGCGTAAGTCTCAAGGTAGTTGGTCTCGGTGAAGCCGTGGACGATGTACTCCTTGGAGGTTTCTCCCAATGGGAAGTCGATGACACTATGCCAGTCTTCAAAGTCTTCTGCCTTGATGACAGATAGCTTGAATTCCCCAGTGATGGATGTTTCAATACCGGTTCCATCGAGTTCGGAGTCTCCCTGTGCAGTGTGTGCGTCACCCATGGAGATCAAGGCTCCTTCCACTGCAACAGGGTAGTACATTGTAGTTCCTTTTCCGATTCTCTTGTTGTCAAGATTACCACCAGTTACCATGGGAGGGATGGAGTCAACGTAGTCGTGTGATGCAGGAGGAAGACCCATGCAACCGACGTGATAATTCACAGGAATTCTTGCAGGATAGGGTGAATCGTAGTAAGTGATGCTTCCTTCTTTGGCCCATCCATGGTCCGCAACTACAGAGAGGAGAAGATAGTATGAGTTTTAGTTTTGAACACAGTTGGAAAGAAACAATGGGTGCGACATCAAAGGTGCTTCCTGTTTTCGATACTTACCATCCGAAGAGGGAATAGTGTCACCGTGGACATCATGAGGAACACAAGTTCCAGGGTAAGCAATGTAATCACGCTTCACTCCATCAGGACTAGTGATGTTTGGCCACTCAAACTGATAAAGTGGCACAGCATAACCATCTTCAACTTCGTAGATGGTTACGACTTCATCATTCCTGGATGGAGTTCCAGTGAAACTTCCTGCAAAGAAAGGGTCTCCGTTAACCTTGTTAACTCTCGCTTGGAAACCCCACCAAGCTGCCGCATTGGAACCGTATGATTTGCCGTCGGGGTTCATGCGGGGGTAAAGGTCCATGATTTCAACCTTGAGAAGATCACCTGGCATGGCCGTGTTGACATAAATGGGTCCGGTCAAAACATGGACTCCGTCTCCTGAACCGGAAGCTCCACGATATTCCTCATAAGCGCCGTTTTCGTTCCAGGTGAAGATACTCTCCATGCCAGGATCTCCCTTGATCATTCTGTCCCAGTCATCACAAGCATGGTGAGTTGCCATCTCGACAGTAACTGAGTCACCGGAGTCGACAGTAAGTATGGGGTCAAGTTCTTTGCTAAAGTAACCCCAATGAACGGTTACATTACTAAGAGGGATGTGGTAATCGGTCTTTTTGGCGGCGATGAATGCAGGAAAAGTCCCGAGTGCAAGATAGGAAACAGCCTTGGAAAAGATCTTCATGGTTACGTGTTCAGCGTCAGTAGTTGGTTTAGTTCTGATTTTGAATTACGTAGTCCATTTGTACATGTGAAATGTTAACATTTTGAAAATTATTCTGTGAGTTTTAGTTCATAGTTTATGTGATAAAGGACAGGAAACAGCGAAGCAGAAAACATTTGATAACAGACGGATGTCCACAGCAACGAAATGAGAAATCCTGCCTCATGTCCATAACTTACATGAAGAGTTTTGAATTATGACAAAAAAGAATTATGAGATAATTGTATAAACAGATGATGAGGTCACTGACAAGAATCTCGTGTTATTCTTCTTTTCCGCGCACGGAGGTTCCATGTTTCTATTTCGATACATGGAACTTTTCATGTTGCATTAATTAAAACTGAACGAAACTTCTGTACATCAAGTTTTCTTTTTGCTTTTTGGCGCACCTACATCAAACTTCTTTGAAAGAGAGCGATCTTCCCAGATTTTCTACCCAAAAACTCTCGGAAAATTCAACATTTCTGAAGTGCTCTCAGGTGTCTACCGTAACGTCTGAAATAACTGATAAGTTGCATATGTCATGTTTCTAGCTAGTTTCTATATGTAATTCAACACTACAAAAATTTCATCAGCGATGGATCCATTTGCGTCACCAATTGTCCACTCGAATTTGGCTCGGTAGCCTCCTCCATAGGATTGATCTGATTCCTCTATATTCTTTATACGGTTGAAAATAGATACGCCCATATATTGAACGATTTTATCTCTAGTTCTGATGCAGTCTTCAAATGGAACTTTTAGATATACGTGAATCATATTGGTTTCTGGAGTTTCTGGATCAAACGACGCAATGGTACTAAACTTCGTTTCTTCAATAATCCGTCTAGTAACTTGTTTCAGCTTTCGAAGTCTTTCACGAAAATTAATAGTTCCTTCAACACCAATTACGTGCTGATTGTAACCCATATAGCATATAGCCCGACATAAAATATGGTAATAATGTGTACAAATTTCCTCCAAATCTTCGAAGCCATATTCTAGCTTCATCGCAGAATTCCTTTTTCCCGATCAACATGGCCCCTGAAATGGCACCGAGACCTTTGTAGAAAGAAATGTAAATGGAATCAAAAGGTTCTGCAACCTGTCTCAGTTCCATGTCATATCCAGCTGCAGCTTCGAATATTCTTGCTCCATCACAATGGTATCGAATGCCCCGTTTCTTGCAAAGCTCGCCGATACGTACAACATCATCCCACGGAGTCAATTTACCTCCTAACTCACGATGCGGCAGTTCTAAAATGAAGCTGGATAAAGTAGAATATGTTTCACTTAAAGTAGATTCGACGTCACTTAGCCTTATGGGAGGAACACCGACACTGGAAGCATAAGTATTCTGGCTGGTATCAATAACCACGGCATTCATTCCTATCAGTTCGGAATAGCTATTCTCCTCCCATAACAGTAAATGCGATGAATGGTGACATGCAAAGCTCATAGACGTGTCTTTATTCTCTGCACCACGGATATTTCTGGAATGTATGAGAAGAGCAATGTTCTGCGCCATCACGCCAGAAGGCATGAACACTGCATCTTCCTTCCCGAAATTGGTGGCGACTTCTCCTTCGAATTTTCTGAGGATAGACGATTTACTATCTACTCATTATCACGTGGTACGGATTGGTGAAAAGGCAGAAATATCAAAAAGCAAGTAAAGTACCCCAAATTATTGCTAAATACTCACCTTTCGAAAAATCGCCATAGACATCAAATTCTTCAATATTCAAATCCTTGCAAAAAGAAGCAATTGAAGCCATGGTTTCGTGAGGCTTCCTGTGAAAGTGCTGACTCTGCAGATCTAAAATTTCTCTCATCTCACTGACTTCGTGGTGCTTGTTGCTATTCTTACCTGAAGCGTTCGAGGCAAACGCGCTGAGAGACATCAAACTCGTAAGAAGTTGCATCTCCAATCTCAATGGTTATAAAGCTTCTTTTTCTCAGATTATTGACCATTCACCAAAGTAATGAAATGCTTGGTGACCTGCACGGGGGTGTATTCCCATCTCGTGAGGTGTTATTTTTTATTTTGCAATGTATGGATGGATGTAATAAAATAGGATGGCTGAGCAGGAGTGTACAGGAGTTCCCAGTCCGCCCTTCGCAATACTTTCTCACTTTCTACACACTCTATTCTGTGGAGTTTGATGTGTGCCATGCTATGTTGTGATGTGTAACTGGCAGTCACTACGGCGGCAGAAGAAAGGATCTGAGCCACATACTGCATCTCTCATTGCTGTGTGGGTTTCTGGTTTCCCAGGAGACGACATTCATGTAACTACTGTAAAACATGGTCGCAACAAAAGTAAACCGGATAATTTTAAAAATATACGTCTTAAACTTTACGGCCACCATCCATCAAGACCCAGTCTGTGGTGATTCGTCAACGCATTCGCCATTTGGTGTTGGAGCCTCGTTCTCAATCAATGTTCCTCTTTTCTCAGCCTCGATATTTTCATCTTTGGACTTTGCTAATTTCGCTGTAAGTCTCTCCTTCTCAGCTGCATATTGCCTGAGTTGCTTCTTAAACTCAGCATTTTCTCTTTCGTGAAGTTTAGACTGCTCTAAAAGAGATACAATTGCTTCATTACTGTCATGTAATCTCGTCCGCAAATTTTCAGTTATGTTCTTATTGGATTGTTCCAAAGACGAAATTATCATTTTTGCTTCAGCTAGACTATGAGTTTTCTCTTTAGCTTCATTTTCAGCCGCTTCCTTAGCGACTCGCAGTTTCTCGCAAAGTTTACATATAGTGTTGTTGTTAGGAGTAGAAGTACTGGGTGTCATTACATTGTCAATTTCCTCAAAGTCGCTATCATCTTCAGAAATGTAACCTACGCATGGCTCCTTGAGAAATGATTTGAGCTCTTGTTCCTTCTTTGCCAATAGTTCATTTTTCAAGTCATACTTTCCTTGCAATGACTTTAGTTCCACTTGGAGTATGGAGGTTTCTTGGTCTTTCTCAATCTTGAATTCTTCTATTTCCTTCTGTATGCGGTCATTTTCGGCTCGCTGAATGCGAAGACTACGTTCCAGGAGTTGTTCCTTGGGAGTTGTAGAGCTACTGAAATCAAAAGGAATAATTGTTTTAGACCCATTGACAGATAGAACATTCGTTTCTAGCAAACAAAGAGTCAGGTGGACCTTCGCTTCGATGGCATCAATCATAAAGGAGGCACCAGGTTCGCAACAGTGACGAAGCCTACTTAATAGTTCTTGCTTTTCTCTTAGTTGCTCTTTCAAGTCCAAAATAGCCATAGATGCAGTTCCTTCTACGCATGAGGTTTCCTGCATTAATGACATGATTCGTCGGGTTCGCTCGAGTTCTATCTCAGTCTGACGAACTTTGCTCTTGAAGGTAAGCCTTTCCTCTTTCATCTCGATAACCTCCTCCTGAAGTTGTTGCAACTTCGATTCAAGTTCATTGCATTCTGCTGTCATACTCTGGGACTCTGATCGAAGATTTGCTTCAATAACTTTCTTCTCTGTATTGATTTTGTCAAGCAACGTCATTGTTTTACTGAGTTCTTTTTCAAGCTTTTCCTCTCTCGCGTGTGCTTCCTTGGCTGTTTGAATTGCCTCCTCTACATCTTGTGCTTGTTGCCTGAAATTTTGGATTTCAATCTCCAGAGATGAAACTTGATCCTGTAGATCTTTTTTACTTTCTAACTCTAACAGTAGTTTTTCATTATCTGCCTGACATTTCTGTGTGATATTCTGAAGATTTTCGGTCTCATCCTGTAACTTTTCATGCTCATGTTTTAACTTGTTGAACTGCTCTCTTATAACTTTCAGTTCTGATAATTTTTCTCTTAACTCCTGATTGTCCTTGGATATGTCATTATACTCCAACTTGACCTTTTCATTTATATCAATCTGGCACTGGAGATCTATAATTGTCTGTTGAGCTCTATTTAATTCCATTTCTAAACTGTGCACTTTGTCCCTTGCACATGTTTCAACTTGTTCTTCTCGTTCTCGTTTTTCAAGCTCTTGTGCTGCTCGACACAAACTATTATATTCGTCTTTGTCTATTACAACTTCCAACTCATCCCTGGATGAATTATGAGAGGAACCTAGTTTCGGTTTCAAAATCAAATTATCCCGTGAAAGTTTCTCCACCTTGGACACCATCTCCAATAATCCACACTCGTCACTACCATGGTTCACGATTCTTCCAAGAGCCAACTTTGCATTTTCATGTTCCGCCACATACCGTTGTTTCTCACCAATCAACGCATCTCTTTCCTTCTCCATGACTTTCACTTTCTTTTTCAATTCTTGGAACTGTACCAAACTCGATTTCTGCTCTTCGGCTACCATACGAAGCATGTTTTCAAGCCCTTTGTGATTCCTAGCAGATTCTCTAGCACTGATAAGTTCCAATTCCAATTCTCGTATTTTGTTTTGTTTCTCTTCCAGCATGGTCGTCACTTCTATATCATCTTCCTTGAGAGCATTGTAGGTTTCTTCCAACTCCGTCTTGAGAGATTCAATGACTTGTGTGTGTTCTTTCTGGGAACGGTCAAATATTTGTTTGATTCCACTTACAAACTCCTTTTCACTTTCGGACAGATTTTCAAAAACTTGTTGACTCTTATATTCATCATCGTCATCATCATCATCATTGGCTTCTCCCAAAGATACAAGCGATTCCACAACTTTTAACAATTCATACATGGAATTTAGATTCGGATCTGTAACACTTTGGAACAGCGAGTCAAGCCGAGAGCAAGGACCTGGAGAAGTCGTACCAACTGTACAACCGCCACCAATATCTGCAGAAATACTATCAAATGTCGTATTCGTCTCACAAGTTTGTGCAGTATATTCACCCTGTTTCATACGATCGTGTCGCAGTCTCTGAAGTGGTGTCAGATTATTATGTCTACCCTCTACACCTACTACCTTATCACCATTTCTATACATTTGCTGCTCCCCATCCGCCATTTGCTGCATGTAATAATGCCGTTCAATCTCGACCGTCTCCACCTGTTTCTTCAAGAAATCATTTTCCTCTTTTTTTTCTGCAAGTTTCTCTTTTAACTTTTCCAACTGTTCTGCATTTTCCCTCTGAAGCTGCACCATTTGTCTTTCCATCTTTTTCTGAAATTCCTCCATGGCCCGCTTCTGTTCCATCTGTTCCAAAGTCCGAACCGTCCGCTCCATCCTTGCCGTATCCGCCATTTCATCCATGGGCATATCCTCCCCATGAAGAAAAGACACGTCGGTATTCTTTGATGACGACGGCCCGACCATTTCGAATACAGCAGCAGCTGGATGAGATGCCTGTTGCATTTCCTTTATTTTGTCAGTGAATTCTTGAATGAGTTTCTTTTCTCTCATTTTGGATTTGACCAATTCTTTGCGTAAGGATTCAATGGCTGCGTTGGGGTCTGCGAGACCAAGGCCATGTTGGGACGATAATGATTTCGATGCTTTGTGAGACGAGTTGGGCGAGGAGGTGGACTTTTTGGGCGCAGAGGAGGAGGAGGAATAGATGAGGCGAGGGAATCCTTCTTCGGAAGTCATGCAGGCATGATCGAAAAAGTCCATATCCAGTGTCATGTTTGAAAAGGACATTTTGGTTGGAAGCAAATTAATCTCGGTTCTATCTGAAATAAGAGAAAGAAAGAGATACGGTGGTAATGAATGACTTGAACGGAGAGTTCGAGAGAGATGAAAGTAGAAACTGTTTTAGCAGTGGACAGTAGTACAGTACAGTAGTGCACTCTTTCTTTTGGGGCGGGCTCATTGGAGCATGGATGGGATCGGAGCACCGTACTGTAGTGGGCTGTTATTCGCTGCTCCATGCTTTATTCTTGTAGACATTTTGGTGGGAGTCACCACGTACAGTAGTATGTAGCGTGTACGGCGCATTTCAATTTTGAATTTCAAGGGGGTGCGTGATTGAGATTAGAGCGCACGGTACACGGTACAGTACTGTGCAGCACGTACAGAGCAACAACCCAGCCATTGTGTCTTCTTGTTGATGAGGAATTGTTGTACTCCATGCTCCAGGGGTAACATACGTATATTTTATAATTAGAGATATACATATTAGGAGTGCAATGTGCAATCATGCATGGGATAGGATACAATGAATGAATGATGTGCACTATTGTTTACCAATTCTCTCAAAAAGGAGTACAGCATTGCATTCTGTTCTCTGTACTGTACAGTAGACAGTTCGACGGAGAGAGATGCGGTTCGATGCATTTTATATATATCATTTACTGTAGTGTAGTGTACTGTACAGTAGTACTGTACCACACTGTACCTCAATTGTTGAATATGATAAATGTAATTTTTTATAATGAGGCACCGTACCCCATTTTTATTTTTTGGGCATTGGACTCCTTCTCCCATCTCCTGTCTTTCCTCCTGGTGCAGCAGAAGGACTCCCCCCCTTCCCAACAGCACCAGAAGCAACCCCTTTCATCATCTTTTTCTTCTTTCTCATGGGTGTCCCCTTATCACCAACACTCCGCGATGGAAATGCCATGTCTTCAGGATCTTCCAAATCATCTTCCATGACCATACTATTGGTCCCATCTCCATCCCCATCCATTCCTCCCTCTTCATCATCATCATCATAATCTTCTAAATCTCCATTGTTTTGTTTCACATTTGTCTTGTCTTGTTGTTCTTTTTCATCATGTTTGGACATTTTTACGAAAATATCACTGGCAAGTCCCGCTTTGGCAGCCAAGGAGGACATTCCCCATGCTCGAAGTGGTCTGACTAAATCTTTCAAGAGTAGTATATCTTCTTCTTCTTCTTCTTGGTCTTCATCGTCCTCTTCGTCTTCTTCGTAGGGTTGTTGCTGTTGTGGTTGCTGTTGATCCGGAGTGTGCATGTCATCACCATTCCTTTCTTTTTCATGACTATAATACTCCTCCTCTTCTTGCACACAATCCCTCTTATTTCCTCCCAATTCCTCCTCCAACCGATTGGTTTGCAACAAACGTACCAACTCATTGGAAATCTTTTTTTCCTGCCTTGGCACACCCTTTCCACCTCCACCTCCACCACCTCCACCCCCACTTGCCTTTTTCACAAAATCTTCCAATTCCTGTTGCAACCTACGTCTCTTGACCTCCATCCCCTCCTTCCACGCCCTTTGTCTCTTTTCACCTCGTTCTCTCTCCCTCTGTTCCTTTCTCTTCAATTCATCTCCCTTGATTCTCCGATCACGACATACCAAGGCTTGAGATAAGATTGTGGCTAAAAATCGATCGGAAGCAATGGAGATGATGGTCCCAACGAGAGGATCGGTGTATCCCACTCCTTGACGATGGAGGATGCGTCGGGTGAGGGATGGATGGACGGTTGGTTTTGTCGTGGTTCGTTCTTGGTTGTTTTGGAGGAGGGAGAGGAATGCGTGGAGTCTTGAGTCTTGTTGTGGATATTTTGGTTGTGGTATTTGTGGTTGTGGTGGTTGTGTATGGGTGGTCATGGTCCTGGGAGGAGAGTTCTTGTGGACGGGATCATGAGGATCATGGTCAGTAGTATTAGTATTAGCATTCGTATTAGTATTCGTAACAGTCGTAGCGGTGATGGTAGTTGCAGTAGTAATTGTACTACTAGCAGTGGTTGGCACTGTGGCACTGCTGCTGGATGACAATGGTCGTTGTTGATGAAGAGTAGTAGTAGTAGTAGTAGTAGTAGCAGCAGTGTCGTTGGATAATGTATTATTATTATTATTGCTGCTGCTGCTGCCAATGAGGTTCTGATCATTGGAGGATGCTGCAGTGGATGCCATGTTTCATTCACGTTTCTTCTTGCTGGTTGCTTGCTTACTTTGTGTCTCTTTTTTTATTATTTTATTGAGTCGGTGAGCTTGTGCGGTGTGCTTTGACAAAAACTGCTTTGACAGAGAGAGAGAGTGCGCTCCACTCTACAAGTACTGTATATTAGTGTTACTCACTGTAAAATCTGTAATGTACGTGATACTGTAACATGGTACAAAAGTATTTTTGGGCCGGAGGCCCCTATAGACTAAGGCGCGCCAAACCAATATTGAGCAGGGAAGCAA
>JAAMXU010003609.1:0-40242 GCA_019693545.1 Chaetoceros muelleri
TTTACTTCGGTATTTTTATCTTTTAATCTATCAAGTATTTTAAAGCCTCGGCCCTGGTAAGGCAATGCCTGCTGCCGCGATGGAGATGTCATGCTGATCCTGTTTTGCTTGGCCTTGGCAACGAATACCTGCAGCAATAATGATGGTGGTACAGATTGTTGTGGATTAGTAGCAATTAGTGTCAGTTGCGAGACTTGCACTGTTTTGCCATGATAGCAAAGGAGACATGAAATTACCTTCATATTCTAATTGACAAAGATTATGATTACTACTTTGCTCCATCGGTAGAATCAGTTTCATTCATGAATTTACTATTTCTTATTTCCTCCATGAGAACAAAATTTATAGTGAAATAAAATCATGTTCGTCCATTCGATATCATATCTCATCATAATAAAATTAGTAAACGTTAGTAGTAATTACTAAATACTGTCAGGCAATATATTGGACAAAAAGTGGGTCAAGCCCAAAGGCAGAGTCGAACTACCGACCTCATCATTACTAATGATGTGCTCTAACCAACTGAGCTATTTGGGCGTGGGGAGGCAGGCCTATACTTCAGTATATTATATATGTATATGTGATAAAATTCATCTCACGTATTTTACCTCTCTCTCATCTCATCATCTCTCTCTTTGAGAGAGTTACAACTCTCTCCAAAAATTACCGGTGGGCACATTTATTGCACCATGAAACCATGTCGACCAATCTCCCATTGAATCTTCTTGCCGAAGAAACAACGATCGACCCCACAGACCCATTCCCCTCCTTTTACGAAATAAAACTTTTAGAAGGGACCTCCCTAGCAGGAGAGAAGGCCATTCACACATCTGTCCAGGCAATCATCGATCGACTGTTGCGTTATCTCTATCACGATGGACCCACTACTAGTAGTACTAGACAAGAATCCTCTTATCGTCAAAGGATTGCACGTTTCTGTTACAAACCTTGTAGAAATCATCAAGCAGAGATAGAATGCCTCGTATCCTTTATCATACACTGTAAAACTCTAGCGTCTCCATCCTTTGCTTCCACCCTCTCCGAATCCTTTTACAGTCTCAAACGTTCCAGGGTCACCAAAGACGGACGACTTGAAACTCTGACAAAATCCGATGGAATAAAGGCTGCCTTATGGCTCGCCATAGGTCCCTACATCCAACATCGTTTGGATGCCCTTTATCAAAGTATTCGTTTAAGGGCATCCCCCAATACGACACGTGGCAACAAAATTCAAAAGATGCAACAATTATTTGTATACCTGTATCCATTACTACACATGTCCCATCATGGCATCAAACTAGCCTACCAATTTGTATATTTAATTGGCAAGACTCGATATTTTGACCCACACTTGCACGTCTTGGGTCAAATCGTTCGAAGAATTACATTGGAAGATGTCAAGACTAATCCTAGTACCCAACAGCACAAAAATGACAAAAGTACAACTGCAACTGCTACTGCTGCCCATCGCTCTTCCCAACAAGAAATCGTACTTTTGAAATTGAAAAAAGTAGCCATGGTTGGTATTGCATCTGCCCTCATTCTGGGTTGGATGGGTAAGTTACGTCAGGAAATTCAAAAACGTCGTAGATTGTGGTGGATCCAAAATCAAGATTCTTCTTCCATGACGGCGACGGACCAGGGATGGATCCGCATTTCATCAAGTAGTAACAAGAATAATGCTACCAATGATCCAAACTACGACGACGTCAATGAAACTGTCGTCATCCCTGCACCACCACCACCACCACCTCGACAACCAACCACGATGACCCACAAAAAAGGCAAGTTTGCAGTAGGAACTGTAAGTCCCAATCAAGATTTTCAAAAGTGTCCCATTTGTCATGAAACGAGGATCAATCCCACAGCATCTTCCTCGGGATATGTATTTTGTTTCAAGTGTTTGGTTCTACACATTCGAAAGTACGGTCCAAAATGTCCAGTGACGGGTTTGCCATGTCAAGAATCTCAAATCGTACGGTTGTATGAACCGAGCCAAGTCAAACGATGATCTCGGTGTGTTCCATTGTACACTACCACTACACTGCTAATACTAAAACATAGACTTGCAAACAATTCTAAACAAAAATCATACAGTACGAATATATATATATTCCTTCTTTGTTTCTTTATTTTTCTTCATATCCAACCAGCAATCTACATTACAAAATAGATCCAGAGTTGGAAGCAATACGAGGCCACAACTCAGCACACTCCTTCGCAACAGGACCCGAAACAGCAGATCCCTTCATCTCTCCCTTATTATTCACAATCACTCCAGCACTATCCTCAAAGTGAATAAAAACTCCCTCCTTCCTACGGAACGACTTTCTCTGACGAATGACAATTCCGGGAATAACCTTCTTACGAAGCTCGGGCTTTCCCTTCTTTACGGAGCACATGACCATATCTCCTGCTCCAGCCTTGGGGAGACGATTGAGGCGTCCTCCGATATTGCATACGGAAATAATGTGCAAGTTCTTAGCACCGGAGTTGTCGGCGCAGTTGATGACGGCTGCGACGGGGAGACCGGCGCTGACTCTGTGTTTGATACCGGAAGCGGCGGCGCGTCCTCTCTGTGTCTTTTTCTCTGACATTTTGTGTATAGGAATTCGATTGTGTGATTGTAGTTGCTGCTAGCTATCAAGAGACAAGAGCGAGAAAAGAGAAAAAAAAAACAGGGAAACAGTTGTGTAAGTGTTTTGAATTAGAGACAGAGTCGAGTACCGTACAATACGCACTGACTGCTACTACTCATAACCCATCTACTGGACGACCCTCGTGAGTTGATCGATTGTGATCATCGATCCATCGATCCATCAATCGACTGACTCTCCTATCAAGTCTCCATTCTGCAGCCTCAATAAGTAGTCATTCTTTTCAATAATTGATCATTGCGGTGGATTGCATTGATTTTTCAAACTGTTTCTGTTCAAGGTCTTACCTGACTTTCACAATGAAGAAAGAGGAGAGAGGTGAGGTCTCTTTTTACGGATTGTTGTTGCTGTCGTCGGGATTCAAGTGAATGGTTGGTCGAGTAAGTGGTAAGTACGCTACAGCTCATGAGAGTGAATGGGCTGTACTGTACAGTGTAGCACATTCCGTGGTATGTTGGTTAGGTGGTCTACACGAGCTAGTGGAAGGTACGGTAGGTAGGTCGGTAGTGCACCACAGTATGTTGGCCAGAGTGCAATGGGGTGCCAAACAGACAGTAGTAGGCACCATACCACCCCATGGATTTTTATGATGCTCTTTTGTTCACAATTTATACAATTTTTACACACAAGATATTTTCTGTTTTCTCATGTCTTCAAAGTCATCAGTCATCACAAACATGATTAATTTGCATAATCTTACTTATTACTGCAGATTTTAGGAAAGCTTTGCAATCAATCGTACCAATCAATCATTCAACAATTAAACGAGAAGAGGAACAAGACATCACTGGCCCGTCTTCGTCAAGAATACTTTGGCGGTCCGTGTGTTCTCCCTCCCTCTTGATCCACATATAGTAGTTTCAGCCAGCAGTAAATTTCATTTCTCAACAAGAATACAGTAGTTGATAGTTCAAGTTTTGATCTATTTCATTCCAAGGTTCAACTGAAACGCAGTAGTGGAAAAAAGAAAGCAGGGACGGTATGTATGGTGGTACTAGGTTGACAGGTACAAGTTTCGCACTCCTCCGATGTGGTGGGTATTGATACTACTGTCGGTGGTAGTTTCTGTACATGATGGTACTGTAGTGTATCTGGAGTGGAAGAGAGTTGTCATTATTTGTCAGTCACAACATGTCACATTATCATCGGAGGCAGGAAGGCAAGGCAGATTTTCCCCTGTGGGGGCTGGTGACTGGTGGAAGCACCAGGTGAATCTAAACGCAAGGGCTGGCTGGGGGCTGGGGCAGTGTAGTTTCGCTGGGCGAGAATCTTGATGCCGCATGCGGACTGCGGGCTGCTGTCTGTTGTCTCTCTAGTAGAGAGAGACACGAGAGGTAACATCAATCCACCGATTTGTATCCCCCTATTCACATGGATTGACACAGCTCTCACCCTACTGTACTTCTTTCTATATCCCAAGGCACAGAATATCTTTTATACCAAGAAACAGATAAATAATATGAAGTTTTCAAAAAAGCAAACATCTTTTTGGTTGCTCACGCTGCCCTTGTTTGCATTTTTGCTAAATTTGTCCATGTCCAAAATACAGCAAGAAGAAGAAGAAGAAGAAGAAGATGATGGTGCTATTCAGCAGCTTCGAGGGGGCAAGGTGAATTATGATGAAGAATACGAGGAACGCTACCTCCAGAATTCCATTGTTTCCCTTGATGAACCTGGGAAAATCACTGAAAAAGAGTGTCCCAAGCCAACCGGACTGGGAATTTGGCCTTTTAAGAAAAAATGCGAAGCCTGCGGTTGCCTCAAAGCCTTTTCCCGTGCTGCTGGACCTACAAAAGTCACAACTTGTGAAAAAATCAAAGTTGGTGGGAGTGTCTCGGGGAATCCTCCTGTTGTGGGCGGTGAATGCCTCATGGAGAGAGAGGTTAAATCTGAATCCGCTTTGGATTGGCGAGGGTTTCATGGAACTTGTGAACTGGACCCCAATGGTTGGGGGCTTGCCTTTTGTGATTGCAAGGTGAACCTCACTGCAGTTGCAGAATGGCAGAAGAATGAAACAAATTCATCTTCACAAGAAGGAGATCATGAAGCAGAGCCTATCTGCTTGGGACCGTGCACCAATTCGACATCTACTACTAGTACTGATGATCTTGTCACCCTACCGGATCTTTCCGTTGACGAGACAGAGGTGATGGAATCACCTGGATGGGAATTGCCTTGACTCAAAACATGGTATTGTGATATGGCGCATGATCTGCTACTCAAGCAGGCAAAGAAACTTTTTTGTGACCGACTTATTGATGACATGCTCCATTCATACAGTACAGTGTAGCAACAAACCGAAAGCCCTTTTTGAAAGTAAATTCAAATTGCATTTTCCCTATTTTACACATTCTTCCATATTAACATTACCAACTTTCCACCTCCCCAACATGTATTGAACTCGCATCATGACAATTTCCAACAGCATCACACCGCTGACCCGTATCGTTTGCACCCAAGAAGTCGTCAACTTGGACCCATCTTTATCCTCCCATCCAACATCCATCTCCATGACTGGTATACCCAATTCCCTGGCCCTATAAAATACTTCCACATCATGTGTCCACCGCTTCAAGTGTAAATGAGAATAAGTTGCCAATCCAGCGTCCAACGTCATGACCTTCATCCCACACTGTGTATCCTTGACTCCCAAATCTCCACAAATCCATCTCACAATGGTTTGAAAGCCCCATCTTGTGATACTTCTGGATGGTGAGGCACTGCCATCGATTCGGTTGCCAATGAGCATTCCCCATTCTTGTTGTTGTTGTTGTTGTTGTTCTTGTGTCGGTTTCTCCTCCTTGTGCTTGAACATTGGATTTTGCAGGAATTCTAGAAATTTCAACAATATGGCATCCAAATAGGTTATATCACCACTTCCATCAGCATCTACTACCAAGACCCATTGACGACATCGTGGTGACACAGCTGATGGTAGCATCCATGAATGCAATGTATCATTGTCCTGTCCCAGTTTACTCATTGTTGCTGCTGTTACTTCTGTGGCTGTCGTCGTCGTCGTCGTCGTCGCGACCCTTCTCTTTGATTGTCGATTTTTGTCAATGTATTCCAATCCTTTGGATATGGCAGATCCCTTGCCTTGATTCTCGACAAGTGTCAAACAGTCGATCGATGTGAGCACCAAAGTGCCAGTTTGCTGCTGCTGCTGTTGCTGTTGTTGTAATTGCTCCAATAGCCAATTCTTACATTCCTCCACCACCTTGACCATATTGTCTGTGGACCCATCGTTCACTACCAAAATTTCCATCGAAAAGAAGGTAGTAGCCCCGCTGCTATTGCTACCACTTGTACTATTTTGACCACATCTACCACCCCTACTCCCGCCAAAAGAAGAAAGAAGATAATTTGTATAGTTGAAAAGTGTGGGCCGTATCCGAAATTCTTCATTGTACGCAGGGAGAAGCAAGGTTAGCTGAATGCAATCCCCGTCCTCCCCTGCTGGGTGATGCTGTAGTTCTTGCAATTGTTGACATGCATCAGGAGAGGTGGTGGTGGTGCTACACGTACTATCACTACTAGTAGTAGTAGCAGGCCACCGAGTTGTATTCTTCTCATCATCCCTCACTACACTGGCACAATGGACCACCGAACGGGAGAATGACGGCAAAGGAGGAAGGCGGATGCTACTAGGATTACTACTAGTAATAGTACTAGAGGACCATGATGAGGATGGTTTTGTGAATGCCCTCCTCGTCGTCCTCGGACTGCTACTACTCGTCGCAAGAAGAAGGGAGGAGGTGGCAAACAAGAAAGGACGAGATTGAACAAAGCAGATTGAATTCAAAAATACACGGATTACGATTGTCCACGAGAAGAACAAAACACGAAAGGAAATACCAGTCATTGATCGTGATGGAGAAAGAACTGTGGTCACCACATCGTGCATGAGTGAGTTTTGTTAAAATAGCACCGGATTCCATGTGTACAGTAGGTGGCATTACTGGAATGGTGGGTACTGTATTATTCAGTCGACAACTATAAGAATGGGAGTATGGGGTGTATCGTAAGCTTTTTCGATTTTCGGTACAAAGTACCGGTATGTACCTGTTACCATAAAGGCGTGCAAAATACATATGCCCATCCCTGTACTAATCCTGTACAAAAATGATTCCCGATGACTTTTGTGATCCTTGGTGATATTTCGTGATATTTCGTGATCCCTTGTAGAAAATGTACCACCATTCCGTAGCCCGGATTACTTAAAATTACTTAAAATTACATAAAATTTCTTAGTCGGAGTTGCACTCTGTACGACAAAAATGATGACATCCAGTACTCTCTCTAGTAGAGAGTGTACGTAAGTAAAATTAGTCAGATACTGTACATAGTACTGCTGTAGATCGGGTGCATACCGCGTAAAAATGGGTGCAAAACTACACCCAGTACTACACTCTATCTCTGTTAACTGTACTGTACACAAAAAATAGAGTAGAATATTTTACGAACACTGCTTGCTTGTGTTCTGGACCACACAACGAAACAAAAAGCAAAAGAGGAATCATAGAAGTACATGTCACAAAGTCCTTTGCTAAATGTGTATAGATATTATATACTCCGTAGTAACGAACTAAGTTATCAATCAACCATGAAATTAAAACATCTTCAATCGGCATTATCCTCCGTCCCGACACCTCAATTCGTACAACCAAACATTACTTTGGAACAATATGCAACTTCCCCAGAGCTGACGTCCTACATTATATTTTCCGCACTTTCCAAGCATGATATTGGATACGGTAGGACTGTACTAGATTTAGGATGTGGTACTGGAATGTTAAGTATTGGCAGTGCTCTTGTTGGATCGAGTCATGTTTTATTGGTGGATTGTGATGAAGACGCCTTGAATGTTGCACGAGAAAATATGGAGGCCATGGGATTTGGACATGATGATGATGAATTTGAACAAGAACAAGACCATGAGCAGGACTGCAGTCGCAATGATGATTACGAAAATCAGGACGACAACAATGACAATAGTGAGGAGCATAATGAATACGAGGACGACGACAACAAAGAGGAACAAGAATGCATGGTTGAATATATTTTAGCTCAAGTGAAGCATGGTGCTGCTGCTGCTGCATCGTCATCTACTAGGAATGATGTTGGAGGAGGAGACCATGATATCATGTCAAGAGGATTCAGAACAAAGAGTGGTCGTGGCAGAGGCAAACGTAGAGGTGGTCGCAGCGTTGGTGGTGATAATGGTGAAAGCAACAATTACCAGCACATGGGGGGCAGAAGAGGAGATCATGCTTCAACGAGGAATATAAGTATTAATATTAGCAGAATGCCCTTGGAATCCCCTCGTGACATTGGACCACTAGACGATGGAATACCGTTGGCATCGGGGTGTGTGGATACGGTCCTTACCAATCCACCCTTTGGGACCAAGCCGGGGAATGCAGGTATCGATGTGATGTTTTTGAGATCGGCAATACGGTTGGCAACACGGGCTGTGTATTCGTTTCATAAGACAAGTACAAGGGAATATCTTCTTAAGGCTGTTCAGGGGTGGGGATATCAAGTCAGTGTTGTGGCGGAGATGAAGTTTGACATACCTAAAATGTACAAATTTCATGCCAAAGACAATGTTGATGTGTGTGTTGATTTAATACGAGTTGATATTCTTGGAAGTGGAAAAGAGGGTGTTGACTGTGTTCGTTCTTGATGCATGAATTTATATAATTTGACGAGAGTTATAAATAATATGTTTGTTACTATTGTGTTACTACTGCTAATGAATTGAAAGTAAACAGCGAGTCAGGGGTGAATTGAAACAGTCATTGCCTTTAGTTCTTGATATGTCCTCTGTTTCAAGTCATTTGTTCTTGCTCTGTTGGCTGAAGTAAACGAATGCATACAAGACCATTAATTTTCAGCATAAAATGGATTATCCATGATCTCAAGATCACCCATGGAAATGGAATCTTGGACACACAACTCCCTCTTGGTCGCGCTACTGATACTGGCACAAGCTGCTCTTGCTTCCTCCACAGACACAGTCTTCTTGGCAAGAAGCTTACGACGTCCACGAAGCTGAGCAGTGGCACCTGGGGCATCTTCGTACATGCACTTTTGAGGATACTGGGGACCAAGAGCTTCCTGGAACAATTGGACATCTGTGTCCTTGACCTGCCAACTTTCTCCATAGGCATTGACATCAATCTCTGATAACTTTTTCCCATCACGAGATACCATCTCACTGTTGATCTTGGGACTTCCCAGCATTCCAGTCGTCTCATCAGGGAAGATGCCTGTGGTACGGACAAACATCATGGACCTCTTCTTGTTGGCCTGGACATTGATGACTCTTCCATTGCCAAGGTCAAAAGAGTAGGATACAATTAACCTCTTGGTTCCCTTCTCTTCCTTGGTAATGGCAAATGGCAACCCAGACATGGTCAAATTGTTCTCAGTCCCAGCAGAAATGATGTTGCTACCATTGAGGATAATGTCAGCATTAGGTTTGATCTCAACAATGTCCTCTCCAATCTTCATGGCCACTCCTGAAATGTAGGAGAAGTCAAGTTTTCTCATAGTGCGGACATGAATGGTCACATCTTCCCCAGTGGAAGTGGCTGCAGGACTGTCCAAAAGAATGAGAGTACATTCTCCTTGGTACGTGATAAGCTGCTCATGGAACCCGATAAAATGAGGGTCTCCTCCAGAGTTTGTGGATCCACCAAGCTGTGCCTCTTTTATTGGAAAACAATTCAAATTATAACAACAAGAATCATGAAGAGTGTGGTATGGCGTGAGTTACTAGGCAAGGATGCAAATGTTAGGCAGTCACTAAAGTGTATTATTTGCTGGACGTGCAGCCAAGTTACTAACCATTCTTGCAAACTTTAAAAAAATCTCTGGTGCCTGTTCCTCCTGTTGAATCCATATTATACACAATTTCTAGGTTCATTGGATTTGCTCCTGAGTTAATTGGTGCTAGACCAACACAACCTCTACCATAGGCGGTGCTTGATTCTACTCGGAAGGGATCAGCAGCACCAAATGGTCGAAAGTCACCATCGTTATAATAATCGCGAGCAGCTTCGCATTCTTGTGGGTCGATAATATCAGTATATCCTTGGCCAAGTGTGCTACATGCAGTATCATAGTCCTGAGTATAAAAGTAAAGCAATGCTTGCTGGATCAGGAACACTAAAAGCAGAAACAGAGAGGAATCCTCTTGCACCTGCAGAAAGGATAAATGTGATAAGGGACTTCTTTACGAATTTCATACTTGATTCTGTACGTTTCCTTATATTTTTAATGGTAAAGATGAGCTTTGGGTGTTTTTATAACAAATCTTTTTTATGAGAAAAATGGGACAAAAAAGAAAGTGGCTGTTTTGCTCTGTTTCGACAGCACATGTAGTGACAAAAATATCGTTATTTGTCAAAGATTTCAAAACTAGCGACTAAGAGAATCGCCAAAAGTACGCAGAGAGCTCCTGTACAAGAGTGTTCCTCTACCACAGATAATGTACGCCAACAACGACTAACGACTGGTGAGCGTAATACTGACGACCCAGTCGTAGGGTGAGGCTGCATCAGCCAGTCCAACTGCCAAAAACGAACAAGAGGGCCAACGGCAGAAAAAGAAAGTGACTGTTTTGCTCTGTTTCGACAGCATATGTAGTAACAAAAATATCGTTATTTGTCAAAGATTTCAAAACTAGCGACTAAGAGAATCGCCAAAAGTACGCAGAGAGCTCCTGTACAAGAGTGTTCTACCACAGATAATGTACGCCAACAACGACTAACGACTGGTGAGCGAGCGTAATACTGACGACTGAGTCGTAGTAGGAGAGTGAGGCTGCATCAGCCATCCAACTGCCAAAAACGAACAAGAGGGCCAACGGCCAGACTAAAGACTCTAAAGACTCAGTTTCTACGATACTCTGGCTAGTACTCATACTAGCTAGACCTTGACGACAATAGTCCTATGGACGAATCTTACATGAGAACATACGAGAAGAGCGACTAGAGATTATGTTATTTGGTGACTTTGACTGTTACGAAGAAGATGATACTTGGCACGAAAAGGAGCAGCAGCCAGGAACATAAGAGGGAGAAAGGCTAGAAGAACAAGAGGATGATATCTAGTACTAGATCCTCAAGATGTGAGGAAGCTTATGCTACTGCATACCATCTCCTATTACTATGAGCTACTACATGATACAATGCGCGAGGAGGACCGAGGAGCCCACTGGGGGCGGACGACTACTGTTGGTTGTAGAAACAGCAGAGGAGATGAGAGACGAAATACTACATGTACTACTACTCTAGTAGGCCAAAGTAGAGGAAGACACTGCTGGCAGTAAGAAGAAGGATGCCAAAGATAATTATCGTGGCATTCTTCAAGAACAACAATCAACAAATCCAGTTGTAGTACTAGAATCATGACACTAGTAGTATACAAATATGATGATAGTATTGGGCTAAGATTCAATGAGATAAAGCCCTACTATTTGTATAAAAAAATTGATGATACAGTCATTACTTTCTTGACAGCAGGAAATTTAGACATGTTTAGCAGAGACGTGGAATCAATACAAAAGGAGCAAGTTCTTCTGGATCTTCATCTATTACTGTTTTTTACTTTGCGGAACAACTGATTTGACACTAGAACGAATTGTATGTGACCAGAATCCATTAAATATTTCATTAGGGTCCATCCTCATTGGATATTCATGAGACACAGTGCACATTGGTGCACCTTTGACCGATTCCCACATGTTCCAGCGTTTCATCATGTAATCAGTCGGATGTTGATGTCGGTTCAAACATGAATGTCCACCAATTAATGAAGCTAAATATCCAAACCTACCCAAACCATATGAAAGACATTTTGCTCCTGCTGCAATATAAATATCAATAAAACTTGATGCATAAGCCTGTAGTGTTTGATTAGGTGTTTTCAAATGTGCCACTTCACTATGCTCTAGTAGAATGTTGTCCAATAAATGAATGTGCTTCATTTTTTCAGTAACCCATTGAGTCAGAGTTACATTGTGCTTCTCCACTGCTGATACGTGGTAAGAATGATTGTTTTTCTGTTTGTGCACCAGTTCCTGAAGTTGATGCAGCATTGTGATCCAATCTGAAAATAGATATATTCCTGTAGTAGTACTGCTAGTATTCACATGGCGATGAGGATGGGAATGATTTGTTATATTACTATCCTGTACTGCCATTGCACATCTCAAGGCATGAATTGTGGGAGGAATAGTTACTTTCATAGTCTCATCAGTCCAAGGAAGATCTTGATCTTCTTTCCAGTCAATAACATTAGACTTTTTATAATCATAGAAGCTTGGATGAAGCAAACGAATATGTGATGCACAGTACTTCCCTGGAGGATGCGCGTTCCAAAATTTATTCAAAATTTTCTCAACATACTCACTTGGTTTGAACGCAAAGTTCCATAGCTTGTCAAATGCAGTTGGCAAAGACACTGTAATGTTGTATTTTTCCCAATTGACATCAATCAACCCACGAGGTGAATTGTAAAGAATTATCTTTGAACTTGCTACTGTATCATTTACTTTGGGTGTGATAGCATATGACCTCTGCTTCATTATGCTATCTCTGTCTTTTAACTCTATAACATCCTCTGGTACAGTCCAGTCTATATGATTAGGAGCAAGGAAATCAGTCAATGGTCGTGGATGATGCCATAAATAGAGCAGGACTCTCTTGTTGGCAGAGGCCCATAAAAAGTCACCAATAAAATTAACAGCGAGACGATCATACAGGCCACCCCCGCCCTCGTGACTACTAGGGCCACTTGTATACCGTATCAAAACTTTTGGAGCATTCACATGTTCAATAATCTGTTTACCTGGATACTTGTGTCGCATTTCAGTATGCCATTTGAGGTATTGTACCAGGAACGTTGGTAACCCCTCCTCTAATTCAGTTGCAGCTTTTAAATAGTGCAATTTTTGCTGTGTTGAGTGGTCTTGAAGAACGAGACTCAGTGAGGAGGAGGTAATGCTCTCGTCAAGTATTTGGTTGTCGTCCATCCCCTCCTCTCCTCTAGTAGAATGATCATTGCTTTTGTTCCTGGTACTAGAGGAATGTGTCAAATCATTGGTCGTACTTGTTTTATTCGTACTAGTACTACTAGGCCAACAGCACTGCATAAAAAACACAGTGTTCCTTGAGAGCAACACCAGCAATGAGACCATTGGAATAATCATCATGAGTTTTATTCTTTTCCTTCTTCTAGTAATATTAGTAGCAGTTCCTGCTGTTCTTGTCATTGTTGATGTGCTAGTACTGCCATGACGGCGATGGTGACTAGTATTATTGTACCTACTGTTGTTTTTCGTCATTGTTGCCCTATAACTAGTAGAACAAATACTGCCAACATTACCACCACGAGGAGGGCGAGAATGATGGCGAAAAGCACCACCCCCAACGCCACCAGCAACTCCACCGCCAGAAGTAGTAATTATAGGAGCAGTAGTAGCATGATAACAAGAATCATCATTACTACGAGAAGAATTTTGTGAGGAGGCAGGAGTACCTGCTGCTGATGATCTCGTACAATTACTAGTAGTAGTAGTAGTACTAATACTACTAGTAGTCACAGTATTTGTACTTGCAGTACTACTGCCGTTTATTCCACCATCAAAAGTATTGAGCGCAGTTTGTTTCATATCTTTCGTCTTTGCTTGCATGAGACAAATCTGACAAATAATTATCACACAGGACGAAAATTACAGCAGACATGAAGGTCAAGACAATGATGTGATGCAATAGGAGGCCTGATGCCAAAAACTAAGTAGTGCGACAGCAGCTACAATACACTGCTGCATCTGATTCTCTTTCGGTAATCCGTTGATTTGACCGTTGAGGTGTACGACGTAGGAACTATCGCCTGCAGCTACTACAGTAAGCTTTTGCAGTACGACCTACGTGTACTGTAAAATCTGTGGTACGATTAAAAGCATAATACTGTACAGTAGTGTAGTCAGCAAGACAATCTGATTGATTGATTGACTTGTGACTTGTCAACTTGTCCTCTCTCCTTTTCCTTGCTGCTCCGGCTGGAAATCATAATATATGGCACGCGAGCATGATAAACAAGAGACAAGCAAGAACTACTTCTACTACTACAATCAATGATTCACCAAATGAACATCAAGAGTATTCGACTATCACGACCGAAGGCGACAATGTCATATTTTTTCTTTAAAATTAATCATTAGTAGAAAGCCTCGCACATTGAGTTCATCAGCAGCAATCAACCACTGCCAAATCCCTTTCCACCTCCACGATTTCCTTTGGACATTTTCTTGGCCATACGACGCATTTTTCGATTTCCCAACTGAACACCGCCAACTTCGGCCCCCAAACTGGCAGGGTCCATATCACCTCCTCCCAATGATGCCGGCGCTGTCATTCCACCCGTCATTTGTTTTTGCATCCGACTCATCATGGTTCTCATTTTTTGAAATTCACTAATGAAGGCCACGCCATTCTCAAAAGAATTTCCAGATCCTCTTGATATACGAAGGATGCGAGATCTAGCAGTCCTATCGGTAATGAACAAATCGGGATTTTCACGTTCCTTCTTGGTCATACTTTGAATCATAGCTTTGCTCCGCTTCACTTTGGTTTCCACCTCACGAATCTTGGAATTGTCCAACTGTCCCCCAATGCCTGGAAGCATCTTGGCCACTCCGGCAAAATTACCCATCTTGGCCACCAACTCACTCTGCTTCAAAAAATCATCAAAGTCAAATTTGGCCTCCATCATCTTCTTTTGCATTCGTTCTGCGTCCGCATCGGATACCTCCGCAGCAGCCTTTTCTACCAAACTCACAACATCCCCCATTCCCAAAATACGAGATGCCATACGATCGGGATAGAACGGTTCAAGATCAGGCGTCTTTTCTCCCGTACCTACAAATTTAATCGGTTTTCCACTGACTCCTCGCACACTGACGGCAGCACCTCCTCGTGAGTCACCATCCATTTTGGTAAGGATGGCGCCAGTGATGCCCACGGCAGAATCAAAGGATGCTGTCAAGGATGCAGCTTCTTGTCCTGTCATGGCATCCACTACGAGAAGTGTTTCACTGGGTTGTACTGTCCAATGTTACACAACATAGGAGTTGTTTGTTGTAGAGGAGAATTTGTCATTAGTTTTGGATGGTCGTCATGGTGTATCATTTTATGAAAAAGACAATAACGTAGCACTGGCAGCTGCACTCACCTGCCTCCTTGACTCGTTTCAATTCATCCATCAAATCTGCATCAATCACCTGTCTACCAGCCGTATCCACCAACACTGTATCATACCCTTCCACCCTGGCCTTCTCCACTGCCTGACGTGCAATGTCCACAGGATCCACCTCCGTCCCCAACGAAAACACATCCACACCCACAGTTTCCCCCAATACCTCCAACTGTGTAATAGCCGCAGGACGATACACATCGGCTGCCACCAACAACACCTTTCGATTCCTCGTTGGCATTCGACTCGTCAACAACTGCCTCGCCTTCTCCGGACCCATGGCTTCCACCGCATCATAATCCACCTCCCGTTCCTTCAAATACAAGGCCAACTTCCCCGCAGCGGTAGTCTTACCCGCTCCCTGCAATCCGGCCAAAAGTATGACGGCAGGATCGTCCTGGCTTCCCACTGCCAGGGTGGCTGCAGGACTCATCGTCGTGGCACCCATGGCAGATGCTGGATTCTTATTTTGCATCTCGGAATCTCCCCCCATCATATCCAATAATTCGTCGTACATGGCCTTGATGAATTGTTGGTCGGCCGTGACACCCTTGGTAACCTCTTGGCCAATGGAACGTTTTTTGACTCCCTCGATGAGTGTATCGGCCACGTTTAAATTCACGTCCGCGTCCAAGAGTGCACGACGAACATCTTTGAGTGCCTGTGAAATGGATTTTTCCGTCATTCTTTTTGAATTTTAAAAATCAAAGAGAGCGTCCGTGAGTGCATTTGAGTGTATGTACATGATGAACAACAAACAAACAAACATCCACAAAAAGGAAAAACGCAAACGGACCTTTGACGACCACCGATGTTTTTGGCAATATCGTTAATGGCAGTAGAAAGCTGATCAAACATCATTTTCATCCCCGTATTATTTCCATTGTATCTTCTAGAGGAAGAATAAGATTTTTGCATTTGAGAGAAGGCATGTTCAGCACGATGATTGGACGAACAGCCATGATGAAAACCACGAGTCTTTACTTGAAAGGTTGTAAAGGACGAAGAGGGTGCAAAGGCATGAACAGTCAGTTCTGTCAATTGTGATAATATTATGGCGATTCCAATATGAAGTTTCATATTTTTTGTCACTTTGCTTTGGTGTTTGTTAAAGTTATAAATGAGAGTCTGCTACAGGATAAGAAAGACAGATGATGAGAACGGAAGAGAGAGAGAGAGAGAGATCCTGCTGGTGTAAAAAAACTACCGGTGTTGGAAATGGAAAAATAGGAGGACGTGAAGCCGAATGACGTTCTTGGTGTGGCTGTTTCCATTTTTGACGCGCCACTGAAACAGGCTGCACGTATGAGTTACTGCGCAACGACATGTACGTGTACTCTACAGTGTGCTGTACTGTACTCTATTTTATCGAAATTGGTCACTGTACTCTGCACTGTACAGGGTAATTGGTGTCATTATTATTTATTTTCACTCATTTTACATTTCCATGGAAGGCGTCCACGTTATTGGAAAATCTTGATCTGATATTACAATATCGTCTACGGACGTGATAGCTCCAGTCTCCTCCTGTGTCATGGCATCTTGCAAATACTTTTTCCACAGCTGACTCTTCATGGCCTCACTTGTCCATTTCACATGTACGGGTACAAAATGCAATCCAATCCCTCTTCTTGGTCGATTGGATGTGGTGTTGGGACCGGATCCATGCCATGTCCTACCATCTGTTTGTGTTGAGAAAATAATCATATTTTAATGAAAACGAGTCGGTCATTGTTCCTCCAGTGTGACATATTATGACATCGTACGTCGTCCATGCAGTATGTAAACTGACGAATCATTCTATTTCCACTTCTTACCATGTATACTTATCCCTCCAGCTTGCATACCCGCCATGGATTCAAATTCCAGACTTTTTTCCACATTCTCAATCCCTTCCCTGGTTGCAGCACTGTACAAGAGCGATTTACCTCCATCGTTTTGAAAGAAATTTTGAGTGCTACCAATCCGTCCATCACCCCATCGATGAGAAGATTTGACGTATGTAATTGGTCCCAACTCGGGGAGCATATCATCGAGTGCAATCCAGACTGTGGCAACGTCATTTGGTTCAAACATAAAGTATGGCGAGTCTCGATGGAAGGCAAGGGGTGGTGCACCTGGTGGTCTGTAGTTGGTAGTAGTTATGAATTAATGGGCAATGGACCAATAATAAATGATTCAATGTGACATTTTACAACAACAAAAGAAAAACAGCTCATCACAGAGTGGTAGATCATGGATGATGCTGCATACATCATACATGCATCAAACTCACTCACTCACTAACTCACACACTTACTTGGCCCATATCTGATCTTGTGCCAATCTTGCACCATGTTCCCATTTCATGAATTTGGCAACTAGCTTTCCCAAGAGAGGACATGTCACGAGTTCGTGAAATAATGTATCTGATTTGTGTATGTTTATGATTTGAAATACTTTGTTCCTCTTGTTACCCGAGTATCCAAGTGGTGCATTCTTTTTGTCATGATCATGATTGATTCGAGGTGTTATTGTTGTCCTGCTGTCTTGACCAGAATTACTACAATTGTTTGCATTATTTATCATTGTCGCTGTCGTCGGAGGAAGAATCA
The DNA here is from genome assembly GCA_019693545.1 of Chaetoceros muelleri. Classification (NCBI taxonomy): domain Eukaryota; phylum Bacillariophyta; class Thalassiosirophyceae; order Chaetocerotales; family Chaetocerotaceae; genus Chaetoceros; species Chaetoceros muelleri. Next base: position 17,519 of record JAAMXU010003609.1, read on the forward strand.
TCGGTGCCTTGACGAGTTTAGGAGTTTTATCTGGTTTGACACCAGTATCGTATTCACCTCGAAGGACTAATTCAAGACGATGGTTAAGAGCGTTTACTGTGAAAGTTGAAAAGATACGATTGTGGAAGGCATAGTAACCGTCTTTTTGGAATTTTTCAATTTGTTCTTCATCCAAGGATGGGTTGTTGGTTAGATCGATCATTCTGATTATTTTTATCAAGAATATACAGTAATGCAAAATAATTTCAATCTGACTGAGAGCGATTTTTTGATGGTGGTGAAAAAATGAGCAGTGGGCAGTGGGCAGTGCACCTGCAACCTGCAACCCTTCACAACGAAGAAAAATAATGTGTATGTGTTACCACTGTGTTACCTATTATACCGCAGTACAGTGTGTCTACACTATTGTATGTATGTAGTATTATGTTCAGCTGTTACAGGGCATACGGAAACCCCACCAAACTTGCTAGCATTAGTTCCCAATAAGTAAATAGCGTACAGATCATGATGGATGAAAAAAAAATGAAAACCCTGCTGTATGACTAATTCATCTATTTCAAAACTTGTATTTTGTAATGATTGTATGTTTTTGTTGTTTCTTCCTTTCGTAATACTGATTCGTCTAAACTGAACATCCCCCCATTCATTGTACTTCTAGAAGGAAATGACAACATGCTACCACTATCCAAATCAAAGGAACCAATTGCTGGCTTCTGTTGTGTATTGGCAGTAGTACTCTCTCCATCAATTCTTAGTTTTTCTGTTTGCAACACATCATTTTTGATAGCTTTATTATCATCTTTGTGACCAAGAGAACTATTACTACAATGCATCAACGCCAAACGAAAAGTTTGATGACTGTTCCCCTCATCACTTATTTCAATGTCACAAACTCTTACAAAATTGTTTTCGTCATTTTCGGAATCGTCATCTTCTTCGTCGGCGACATCATCTTGAAAAGCTTCTCTTCCAAAACTTTCACCATGAGAAACGATTGATATCCTTGATATGAATGTTGGGTCATGTACAGATGTGCACAACAACAATCCAAGGACTTTACATGTGCTTACATTTTCATGAACCCTTCGATAATTGTACACCTTGTGAGAAACAAATATGATGCAATTGAAAAAACCTTGTAAGGGAAGTAGCAACAACACCATTTGTTCAAAATTGTCCGCAATTTTTCGCTCCATCTCACTACCCACTACTGAAACGGCACCAGATGAAAGTAAAACTACGGGAACGTTACTCAGCAGTACTGTTAACATATACGCTGCTGCTTGAACTATGGCCGCCTTGCTGTTGCGTTGGAAGTTCTGGACTTGTTGGATTTCAGTAACATCTTGATTTTTCTGTTGGAGTTGATCCGAGAGTTTTCTTAGCGTGCGATCTGTCTCGATCACTCTCTTGATTACGAACAAAAGTAAGAGAATTACAAGGGATATCATGAATGCTGAAAATACAGACATGGTATAGTAGGCCGTGTTCATCACTTTTGAGTCTCCTCTAATACATTCCACTTCTTCTGGATACGTGTAGCATTCATACGGATACGGTACAGGACCACACCATGCGTAAGCAGTCATTGAAGGATTGTACAGATTAAACGGCAGAGGAGCAAGCGCCAGGCCCAAACCAGTCGCCACAGGCAACAAGTGCAGAAAAGGCTCGACTCTTTTCTTGATTTTTCTCTCCCTCATATTAAGGTATATGGCACAGAAATAATACATACAGAGCATCAGATTATAAATGGGCATACAGGTTATCCCAAAGATTACAAAGAAGCCCTGGGCTGTGCAAGTACTCGTGTTCCCAAGCCTTGCCCCGGACCAGTGATATCCAAAGTCCTCCTCTTTCGGCAGATGCGAAGGCATGGGCCAAGATGCTAGAGCTATAGATACGCTTCCAATAATATCGGCGATGCTTAGGCCAAACATGATGCGATGATAAATGCTTGAGAGTCCAGTTTTGGACCGAAAAATAATGTACATGATTATGAAGGAAGAGACAGCAGAAAGACTGCCACTGCAACGAGTTGCCCATACTGCATAGGGAGTGTTCCATGGTGTGAAATTCCTTCCATCTTTCAAAAGAACGATTTGAACAGAAGGTGAAGAAGACGGGGGCGTTGACGATAATGATGATAACAACATGGCATGGTGTCTGTCTGGCTGAACATGAAACATGAAGTAAAAATAATGTGAAATCATGTCATAATCGTAGAATGCATGATTGTTGTAATCTGAAATTCCCATCTTGTCCAAGGGTTGAATTCACGGCGGAAATTGCGCTTGCTTTACCAGGTACCCGTACCTGATACCAGTGTATGTGGTGGACATCTGACATCTGACATTTATCTCATTCATCCGTGAGACCTGATACCACCCTCACAAAATATCTACTGTACCTGATAAATTCGAAACCTTTGAAGACAAACCAACAATTTACATCTGGATTTTTTTCCAAATCGTAATATATGTAATGAAAGTGAAGGCATCATCACCAATCTTCCACAACTATTAGTATTTTCTGCATGCACTCATCAAAAATAATTTTGATGCTGGGGGGTGCTGCTGATGGTGTTGACGAGAATGGATTTCTTGATCTACTAGTGGCAAAGGCTAATGCATGTGGGGAAGCAACAAATGATAAAAGAAGAACTTTGTTCATTACTTTACCCTATCGTTATCGTACAAATCTTTGCAGATGAATAAGTATCAACATATACAAGCCGATTCCATATATATGTTGACGAACGAGAAAACTTCTAGGGAGAACTATTCACTGGGTCCATTATAAATAATCAACAAACAAGTGAAACGAATATTGATGCATAGTATTGTTCATACTGGCAGTGTAGACACAATGACATTCATGAACTTTTAAATAATGATTGTATTTTTTAATTTAATTTTTCACTTCAAAAAATATTTCTTATTCCTTGTCTTTTTTCATACGGTGTGTCTTATGTGATAAAAAAATATTGTCAACATTGAAATTATCCATCACATCGTTTTGGATATTCATGGCAATTATTTGTAATAATAGTGTTCCCCTTTCAATTCTTCCTTTTGCAATTCTGAGTTGTCTAGACTGAACATCCCCCCATTCATTGTACCTCTTGAAGGATATGAAAACATACTATCACTCTCCAAATCTGAAGAACCAACCGTTAGGTTGTGATGTGCATTGCCAGTAGAACTTAGTGCATTATTCAGTATAGTCTCATCTTTGAAGTCGACATGAATATCACTGTTATCACCACCATGATGAGAGGAATTACTCCTATGCATCAACGCCAAACGAAAAGTTTGATGTATGTCGCCCTCGTCACTTATTTCAATGTCACACGTTTCTGCAACATTGTCTTTGCTATTATTGATGTCAACTATATCAAAACCATCATCATCTTTAAAAGCTTCTTTTGTGACTTGTTCATTATTAGAAAGGATTGATATCCTTGATATGAATGTTGGGTCATGTGCAGATGTGCACAACAACAATCCAAGGACTTTACATATGCTCACATTTTCATGAACCCTTCGATAATTGTACACCTTGTGAGAAACAAATATGATGCAATTGAAAAAACCCTGCAAGGGAAGTAGCAGGAGAACCATTCTTTCTAATGCGTCGCCTATGTTTTGCTGCTTTTCACTGCCGAAAGCGGCAACTGCACCAGAAGATAACAAAAATGATGGAAGGATACCTAGAAGTACCGTGGTGATATAGGCTGCTGCTTGAACTATGGCCGCCTTGCTGTTGCGTTGGAAGTTGAGTGCTTGCTGTAGTCTCCAAACAGCAAAATTTCTCCCATGGATGCGATCGGAAAGTCGTCTCAGCATGCGATCCGTCTCGATCACTTTCTTGATTACGAACAAAAGTATGACGACAATGAGTGATATCACGACTGCTGAACTTGCTGAAATCACATGATACGTCAATGTCATCAACTTTGCGTCACCCCGAATACATTCCACTTCTTCTGGATACATGTAGCATTCATACGGATACGGTACAGGACCACACCATGCGTAAGCAGTCATTGAAGGATTGTACAGATGAAATGGCAGAGGAGCAAGCGCCAGGCCCAAACTAGTCGCCACAGGCAACAAGTGCAGAAAAGGCTCGACTCTTTTCTTGATTTTTCTCTCCCTCATATTAAGGTATATGGCACAGAAATAATAAACACAGAGCATCAGATTATAAATGGGCATGCATACAACACCCAGCGTTGCAAAGAAACCCTGGGCTGTGCAAGTACTCGTGTTCCCAAGCCTTGCCCCGGACCAGTGATATCCAAAGTCCTAATCTTTCGGCAGATGCGAAGGCATGGGCCAAGATGCTAGAGCTATAGATACGCTTCCAATAATATCGGCGATGCTTAGGCCAAACATGATGCGATGATAAATGCTTGAGAGTCTTGTTTTGGACCGAAGAATAATGTACATGATTATGAAGGAAGAGACAGCAGAAAGACTGCCACTGCAACGAGTTGCCCATACTGCATAGGGAGTGTTCCATGGTGTGAAATTCCTTCCATCTTTCAAAAGAACGATTTGAACAGAAGGTGAAGATGATGGGGGCGTTGACGGCGATTTCATTCCGTCTCAATTTTTGTACAAAGGTTTCCAAACTTTTGAGTGTAATCACAGCAACAGACAATTATTTCCAGCTACTGTAGTCGCATGGGGTGTGTATCGGTAAATCAATTTGTTGTACAGTACACGATTTGAAATAACAGTACGGTATCGGTAATAAGGCCTCAAAGTACCAGTACCCAACAGCCACGGCGGCAACAAACGCGAAATTCCGGGTATCGCCGGAACCGGTTGATTGAGTCACGTACAATGGTCACGTAGAGAAACTCGACAAAAATTATTTTCGTCACAAAATGAAGTACACTAGCTAGTAATAGCACTGAAAATGAGTTATTGAACAAATCTAAAGACACAAACAAATTGAAAACCAAGAATGAGAGACATGGATGTGGAAACAAAAGAGACAAGAGTAATGGTTGAGTCATGGGCGAAGCCGGTTCGCGAAAGCAGGAATAAATTAGAAGTAGAATAAGCTCACTTTTTAATGAAACACAACTTCTTCGTAAAAAGACACAAGAGTTTATTAGAGGTTAGGACTCTGGCTATTTTAGGTACCAGGGTATCGAGGATCTACAGCATAGTACGGGTAGTACGAGTACGAATAAGATATTTTCCAACTGGTTCGTGCCCCATACATACTTTGCAGGTTTAGAGGGGTGCAATAAGCAACAACGGTAGCTACTAGCTACAGTAGTGTAAGTACCGGTACATGAAGGGAGGTACGACCGTTGTAGTAGCAACACATACATACAACACGGTACGGTACCCTCCCGGCCGGCTACAATGACAGCAACAACAACTACTACGTATACACTACTATGTGTAGTAGTGTACCTTTGGTACCAGTTAGTAGTACCCGGGGGGGGGTTTCCATAATACCGCCCAGGATGTTAGGGTTACAAACTGTGGTAATTTTTATTTTTTGCGTTTGGAATTATTTTGAGGGGAAACCCGGTGGCAAAGAAGGAGTGCATGGGATAGAGATGGAAAGAACCACTGCAGTATGCTGCTTCTTGAGATAATCGAAAAGGAAATGATGAGGCATCAAATTATTGATATATCACGAGCCATATCTAAGCTGGAGTAGCCAGGAGGATAAGAATTCAAAATAGGGACTTCAGGCTCCAGGTTGTGACTAGTTCTTGCATCAAAATAATGCATGCTGTTTGTAAAACTAAAATACACGTGCACACCTTTCAAAAGATCCTAAAGTGTATGTTTTGGATTTGTTATGCAATACTGAATCAATGTCAATACAATATTAGAATTCATCTTCAAAACCATCCAATTCATCGATATCATCATCATCAGGCAAAGCATCTTCGTCATCCTTGGCATCCATCTTATTTTGCTCGTCATACATAGCTTTCTCCCCATCCTTCTTCTTGAAGAAAGTATCTTGAGCAAACTGCTGTGCCTCCTCTAAACTATCAGTAACGATAATATCATCAAAAATGGTACCTGACATGACCTGCCAGAGTTCAAAACCTACATGAGTACATCCATTAGGGCATACAGCATGCATCTTTTCATCGTAGACATAATCTGGATTAGGAATCATTGGATGCACCCATGGTCCCTTGTAATCAGGATTGTCAATCATTTTGGGCGTCCAGGGTCCCTTGTATTCAGGGTTATCAATCATGGGTGGCTCCCACTCTCCATCATCCTCATCATCCCAGTCATCAGGCTTGACGGCCTCAGGATCAGGAATTTCAGCGGGAATGTCATCGTAACCCTCGGGTTTGACATCAGTGGGATCAGGAATCTTCTTCTCATCAACCCAATCCTTGGGCTTCGATTGCGCTGGGTCCTTGATTTCCTTGGGCTCAAGGAAGGAGAACTCATCCTCGAGCTTTCCTTTTCTGACGGACTTGTTGTCGACGAAAACTTCAAAGGTGTTGTCAGGGCGGACGACAAGAGTGTAAAGGTGAGAGAACTTATCCTTCTCGCATGGAATATCCTTATTAATTAGAAGATTCTCATTCTTCTTTTCGCTATGGAGGATCACATGAGTGCGTTTGGTAGCTCCACAAATGTCCGGTCCAAACATGATTCCGTAGGGTGTATCCCCTCCGAATTTCGTCGCATCGAAACTGTCACCTCCGGGAAGAAGCTTGATGTAGGCTCCTCCGCAGTCGATATCCTGCTCATGCTTCACAGAGTATTGGATCACAATGTCCTTTCCCTCGGAGCTGTTGAATGGCTTATCCAATTTAGCGCTAATTCCATAAAATCTAGCATCGGTACTGGTTTGAATTCCTTTGTCGTTTTCATCGGCGTAGTATTTTCCAGGAGTTTGGGTCCACTCTCCCAATTCGGATTCGGACTTCCATTCGGATGAGATTGTCCAGCGGTCCTTCCATGCCTTGAGTTAGGATAGGATTAATTGGGTTGAGAAGGAGAGAGGGATAAGGTGAGAAATGACAAATTTGAAATTTCATATTTGAATAATCGATGATGTCGGTATGTTTGTGCATAGTTAGTAAGCAGCATAGTAGAAGCATTCGTCGAAATGCCAATCGATTCGATTTCTAGTCGAACGAATCGTAAAGAGAAGATTGACGGAAACGCCATGACAACGAATGCATCGAAAGCCAACAACGAATTTACCGTTGCGGCAGCATGCCGTTTGGTCGGAACGAATGTATACCAATTTTCAAAATACAAAATACCCTACTACCCTTACATACCTCGTCATTGAATTGTTCCTTGAAATAAACTTCGGCGTTGGCTGCAGGAATAGCTGCGATGGCAAGAGTTGCGATTGTGGAGAACTTCATTTTGAAAGATTATGCTGTGGAAATATGCGTTTCGTCGTTTCCGGTTAAGACAGTGATGTTATGATTTATGTTGTGTGTGTGTGTCGAAAATGTTAGAGCCAATATGGTTCTATGGGGAAAGTCGGAATTTTCCTCTACGCAAATGTATGCGCTATTTTGGTGGGGACATGCAAAAATGAGGGGAGGCCAGCAATGCGTCGATGGAAATCTTTTCCTCCTCTCGATAAGGCCATTTGTAAACGTGTTAACCGGTTAAAATGGAATCTATGGGACCTCCACGGGGAAGCATTTGAGGTGCCTTGGAGAAAGTACACGCAGGTTATTTTTTTTAATTAAATAGGGAAAACAAAGCCTGTAATAAGAAAAATAGCAAGAATTTACTTGGATGTATTTCCCTCTTTATATCAACTCATAGAGGAAATACCAATGCCTCGAATCAAAACCTAATTCATTCATGATCGAGGACGAGTTCGACGACGTTCCTCAGCGTCATTTCCCCTCGCATATCTATCACCACTACTACCATTACCCTGCTGAATATCACTTTGAACACTGGTAAATGTACGAGACGCCATATCATAAGCCATGGTAGCTCCTTTCACAATTCTATCTTTGATTCGATGCTTTCGATCCAAAATCATGATTTTATCAAAAACCTTTCCACTCACAATTAAAACTTTGCTCGCAATACGCAAATCCGCATTGATTCTCATGGCTTCCCCCGTCAACGCCACCACACGCATTCCCATGGTCCGTATCAAATCACCTCTTGCATTCTTTCCCATGCCAAAGATTGCAAATGCTGCAGCTCCTCCCGCACTCCCTATCCAGGTGGGAATGAGAGGCACATTCCCCCCACAGATGCTCCCAATCAACACCACGCTCAGGAGTGCCTTGGCCATTTCAAAGTCTGGATCGTCTCTTGACATGGGGGCATACCTCCAAGGATTCTCCTCACCTCCCTCCATCAAAGGAGGAAACGGCTTCCTAGGGCCCAATCGACACATACTCCGAATATGCGGTCCTGTCCTATATTGTCTCCTCACCCCCCTGGTCCTCTGAAGGAGATAAATCAATCCAAGACCGAGAGATCGTGACATTTCCCCATAATCATTTCGTAGCAGGGACATGATCCAAAACATAAATCCGCAAAACAGTGCCATCATCTTTCCATTGTTGAAAATTGACTGACCCACAAATCCACCTATAGTACTTCCGACAAGAAAGGAGGATGTTCCCAATCGGATTTTACCCATTTTAGTAGATCGATACCGTGCTATGGCATCTTGACGTGCACTTGCAAATCGTGGCATATCTTTCTGACTTGTGTGATCGACGGATTGCATTTTGTAGTTTGCATCGTATGACGATACGTCACTAATTCTCTCATCTGTGTTTCCAGTCAGAGGAATGTCTTCTTCCAACTCCATTGGACCTTGTTTGGTATTTGAAGTTTCTGTAGAGACTGATTTTGAAGGAAATTGATAATCAATTGGGTTGTAACTAGTTGTAGTAGTAGCCGTGCTTGCAGCTTTGGTATATGTATCCTTTTCTCTTCTTGTTTCATCCACTCTTTTTGTCTTTGCATCATCGTCCATCCTTCCAGTATCCATCGGTCGATCCTCCAATTTTGTCTTTTTCCAAAAGGGATTGAAGAAATTTGTAGGTTTAGATTTTGTTGATTTCATCGTGGATGATGCTTTCCTAGATGCATCTGACGACGATGATAAGGGTGGTTCCCACTCCGTAGATCGTCGAGATGGAGGGGAAGGTGGTGGTTGACGTTCATTGTAGTTTCTTCTTCTGCTATCGCCAATGTCTTGATATTGGTTCTCCCTGGATGTACCCCTACTAGGAACAGTACGACGATCACGTGGATAATGTCTTTCTACACGCTGGTAGTATTCATCATACTCCTCGCCCTCTTTGTCATAACGTGTATTAGTGGCTGCAGAATATCGATTATTCTTATAATTGTATTCTTTATCGTCATCGTCGCCATTGTCGTCAAAATGCCCCCATGACCTAGTGCTCCTGGAATGATCCTTGTCTTTTCGTCTAGAGAAAAAAGATGGAGGAGGAGGAGGAGGCGGCGGTGGCGGAGGAAGAGGAATATTCCCACCTGGTGATTTTCTCGAACTTGCAAGGACCAATGATGTCTGACATAGCAGTATATAGACTATAGGAAATATCACCAACAGCGCCGTAGATTGAAAGGATATTCTTCTACATGGTGGAGGTATTTTGCATAGTCTCTTTCGACTTCTCAAGACATTTGGGACACGAACGGGTGTACTTCTGGACGATGTTGAAAGAATGCTGCTACCTGATCCTTGATTCATGTGTGTGGTATTTTTTTTGTTGTATTTATTGTTTCTATGGTATTATGTTACTATGTTATCATCAGGTTGTTGGCATTCAAATCAGTATGCAGCAGTACATGTTGTCTAATGTCTATTTACTATATAATTGGAGTATTTTGTGTGTGGTGATGGTTTTGTTTCTTCACCGCACAAATCCAAACATTGAAGTTTTACATGCATGTTTTCACCGCAGGTGGGGAAGGCCGCTGTACAGCATCTTGGTATCGTAGTCGCACGTACGTAGAAAGACTTCTACTGTACAGCAGAGAGGGTATGATGCGCCCAAAAAAGGTACAGTACACAATACCACGCACTACTGTCGACTATGCTGTCTATTTTACGTAAAGAAATGGCCTAAATATTATGATTTCAAACTGTGCCAAACATCAGAGAAAAACAAACAAAAACGGTAAAAAAACGATGAGTCGAAGCATCGATACACACGATATCGATTGGATAATACAGTAGCTCGAAATAAACAAACGAATATAGAAAAACACACACACAGTTCATTCCTCTCCTCCATCCAACATTACATCTAGTGTATGATCATTCATAATTGCACCCGAATTGATTATAAACAATACTTCTAACTTACAACGGGCAAATCGATCATCTTTGAGGCACTGTGCCTTCTTTCTTTGAACATACTGTTGCATCTTTTAACCTGCACGAACACACGCACGCACTATCATTGGACACATACCATTTGTGAGAGAGAAACATTCTCGATTCTGACTAGTATTTTTAGAATCAGAAATTCCATCTCAACAAGTGCAAGCAATCATTTACTTTTTCATGGCCTCCACCAACAATTTCAATTCCAAACGAAAACGAAAAGCCTCCTTCTCATCTTCTGACTCTTCGTCCCCTTGCAATACGAACATGGACGGGAATACTTCTCAATTTATTGACTATCTTTCAAATGTCAATAATCATAATCAAACTGGAATGAGTGAGGAAAGCCTTCTTCTCTCTCCCATCTTTCGGTCTGGCAAATCAGATGATCGTGTGACAACACCCTTGGCAAAAGAATTTAAATTAATTGCCTCGTCCAAAATGAAACGAAGAAGAAGGAGTTCTGTCTTGGGATTGCAGTATGGGCAAGAAGAAACAATTGTGGAGATGAATCAAAGTGGTGTTTTCAATTCTTCATCAGTGGTGATATCCAACACGATGGTGACAAAACATGATGCAGTAAGTGGTGGTACGAATGTGAATAGCGAAAATGGTGAAAATCATAAAACTGCGGATGAAGGAAACGTCATGAAGGGTTGTCGTCCATCAAGTGAATCCATGTCCATGGGTGATGTAAATTCCGTTTCTTTTCGTGGTAGAGATGAACATGGAAATCATGAAGAAATCAAGGTGACGACGCCGTATTGGAAAAGTACATTGGATGAATCTGCATGTCCATCGTTGGGACTTGGTTCAATTGGAACGGAAATGACTTGTCGATCAAGTGAAGAATATTTGATGCAAAGTCAACAATTGCAGGATGGAGATTGTGTCAATGTTGATGAAGCTACTTCTGTTCATGAGGATATGGGACAACAAAAGGTAGAAAGAGTTGATAAGATATGCAAAAAAGATAATCATAATCATGAAAAAAGTGATATTGCCAAGGAACGACAATCTCGTTCAAAGGATGAGAGTGGCATTAGCTTTGATTCGTCCTTGTTGGACCAGAGTGAGGAAGAATCATTGCAAGATTCCATGCAAGCAGACGAACAAGATTACAATTTTGATAATGATGACAATCATTTTGAAGGCGAGGAGGATCGCAACATGAAAACTACTATATCTGTAGCATCAAACGAATCGGTGGAAACGGGAGACGAATGTGAAAAGGCCACCACTTCTAATATTAGCCCTCGTGTGAGTACAAGAGTGACGATAAGCCCCAAAGAGCAAGTCACAAGTCCCACCAAGGTAGAGTCGACTTTGAAGGATGAAATTGATGTGGAATTTACACCCCATTCTGCTTCCTTGGATGAACATACAGAAGAAGAAAAAGGAGAATTCGTGAGTCCATCCACCTCGATTGAAAAGATTCGATTAGGTCTGACACCAAAACTGAAAAAGTTACGAGAAAAATTGATCAGAGAGAGTATGCAAGGAGAGCAAGGAGATGAATATGCTTCGGAACTCGATGCGGCATTGAATACTACACCCATTGCAAAACAAGAGGAAAAGATACCAACAGCAAAGGATGTCGAAAATGATTTAAAAATTGTTGCATCGGATCTAAGTTTGACTCCAGCTTTGAAGAGTTTTCGATCCAAGTTATTACGGGACTCGTTATCTATTGGCGAGTTTGATGACAATCCAATGGCTTGCTTGGGGTCTCCATACGGTCACGGTAATAACAATCCAACTACAAAAGATCATATCACGGAGATAGATGCGATAGTGGGTATTGAAGCATCTACTGTTCAAAGTATTCGAGAGCATGACGATAAGGAGAATGTCAGACCATGGAACATGTCAGACGGACAAGGAACACGGTGGAGAGAGCAGTCGGAGCATTGCGGCAATACGGTTCTTCCAATATCCGACACCAAACTTACCAATGAAGTTTTCTCACCGAATGAGTTGAGAACTTCTTTCCACAGACAACCTCAGTTTCTTTCGCCGTCACTAAGACAGTCCACTAATAGTACAACAAATGCAACATCGACCGGCAGTAAAGGACGAAGTTCCAAGCGCGTTGTGTTTGAGGATGATTTGTACCTTGATCAACCAATAGACCTAAGTAGTGCTAAAAAGAATCTGAATGCACAGTCAAGTGCTCTCGTGGAACGTCTGAGAGGCGCGGCACAGAAAAGAATGATGAGCATTACAAGAACAAGAGATTCTCTGGCAATGAAAGAAAGTATGCAAGAGCAACGGAGTATGAATGCGAAGAAGGAAGAGGCCGAGACGAGTGCAGGTGACACTCCTCCAGATACCCTGCAACATTCACCCTGCGAAACAGCATCCAACAGGGTTGAGGTGTGCCACGATGCAAATGTAGATCCACAAAATGTCCCAATACCATTAATAGAGAAAAGACCAACAACGGTTCCAATTTCTCCCAAATTAGGACTTCGACGATATGTCACACAAAAAATCACAATACCAAAGAAACAAATATTATCGTCCACGGAAAAGATAACAGAAGGCAATAAACCAAGAACCCGCTCAAGGACGAACGGTTCCTCAACATTCACTTTAAACTTCACCAAACGGAAACCTCTTACCATCCCCAAATCTCCTCTCCTTGGTTCACGAAGAAAATCTGACAAAACCACGGCGACTAAGCCGAAATCTTCGACTCGCACGATACATGCATCTCCACCAGTCACATGGACAAAGTCCAATGAATCTATCAGTCCTGTAGGTCTTGAGTTCTTGTCCAGAACTCCACCTAATACAGAAGATTCGAAACAAAATGAGAATGCTGCAGCACCCTTTACTTTGCATACTCAGATAAGAGCCAAGGAACGAGCAAAATATGAAGCTAGCAGAATTCTCAATGAAAAATTGAGATACGAAACCATGCAAAAGGAACGCGAACGTCTATTAAGAGAAAAGTATAAGGAACTTGACAGCTTGAAAAAGAAACTTCGTTGATGGTATTGTGTATGGCTTTGTTGACGGTATAGTGCACGGTTTCGTAAGAAATCAATGGTATTTCTGGAAGATACTGTGGATTGACAATTTTGCGTTGGGGATTCAGTAGGGGATGATAGTGCTAGCCGAACATGCTTGACTTGTCTACTATTTCTCGTCGAGAGTCGTAAAGTAACTAATCTGTAGAGCTAGCTACTCGTAGTGAATAGCATATTGTAGTTAATGAATGAATCCATTTTTCTAGAATGTTTATCAAAAAAGTTATGGCCTTCCTTCTGACAAAAAGCTACTCCGTCCATGTTATGCCAACAGCAGAGAATCGATGTGCCCGTCGTCCTCTGTGCAATCGATATCATTATTCTTTGTCGGATGTGACATAGTAAGAAACGCAAAACGGTGAGAAACGTCATTTTGTTTCATAGAGAACGTCACTTTACGATCACATATTCTATCTACAAATGTTTGTTTTTGCCTCTATTCTCTGTCACAATTGTCATGATTTTGTGTCTAAAAAATTGTAAAATCATAAATCGCTAATCATTCTTTTCCCGGCGGCCAAACCTATCTCACGCTCTGGGCGCTGGACGGCGGGGAACTCTTCCTGAGCTTTCAACTTGATAGGCAGTATTGGTAACTCCTGTTCTGCTGCCAGACCAACAAAGCATTTTAAGTTGCCAAGAACACACACCACAAATGAAGGACCAACTCCAGTGCTGATAAGAAAGAGGAGGAGACGTCACATTACTCTGTTTCATCATAGGAGACATAATTTCATTACGGCCACTGATCAAATCCACAGCCAGTCGTGTCACCATCCACCAGAGCATCGTCAAAGAACTTCTTCTTGTTCTTATCTCGGTTACTAGTAGACGTCGTTGTAGAGGAGTCTGCTCGATCCACTAGAGAATGCACTCTGTAGGACCACTCTACTGCAGCAGCAGCAGTATTAGTATGACCTCTGAATATATATCGACGGCGAGAGCAGTAGACTATACTTCATTGTCAAAGAACACCAACATGCCAGCCAGCAACAAGGCGCGCCCCCGAGTAGTAGTTCTAGTAGTGACATTCGGATCATGATATTGTTCTTCTTCTTCTTCTTCTCAAACTAGTATCTACTGCCTAAGAACAACAGTAACGAATCAACTAACTCTCGTTAGAAATGAAATGGTAATCAAATATAGAAATCAAGAATTTATGACAGGAATGCTGTCAAAGGAGAAGAAGAAAGAGGATGGGGGGGGGGCGTTGAAATGATGAGATGTACAATAGGAAAAACATAAAACATGTTGTTAGGAGGTAAGTACCAGGTACGCAGTCCCGGAAGAAACGGGTAGAGTACAAATGGCGAAATTCAGACCTATGAATTGAACTGAAACAAGACCAAATTATCAGGAAAAATCAGAACTAAGACTTACATTTGTTCAACGGCTGTACTGGACAGGAGGAATGCTGGTTGTCTTGGGAGTATCGTACCTGGTACCACGTGATGAGAAGAATGGGAAATCGATTGTAAAAAAAATTGGTAAAATCAACAAGGACAAAGACATTATGCATATCCATTTGAAAAAGTAACCACGATTATGAAATGTTGTTATCAGCATTAATGTCAACGCCCCCATCATCTTCACCTTCTGTTCAAATCGTTCTTTTGAAAGATGGAAGGGATTTCACACCATGGAACACTCCCTATGCAGTATGGGCAACTCGTTGCAGTGGTAGTCTTTCTACTGTCTCTTCCTTCATAATCATCTACATTATTCTTCGGTCCAAAACACGGCTCTCAAGCATTTATCATCGCATCATGTTTGGCCTGAGCATCGCCGACATTATTGGAAGCGTGTCTATGGCGCTTGCATCTTGGCCCATGCCTTCACATTTGCCGAAAGAGAAGGACTTTGGATATCACTGGTCTGGGGCAAGGCTTGGCAACACGAGTACTTGCACAGCCCAGGGCTTCTTTGCAACATTTGGAATAATCTGTATGGCGGCTTATAATCTGATGCTTTGCATATATTATTTCTGTACCATATACCTTAATATGAGGGGGGGTGATATCAAGAAAAGAGTCGAACCTTTCCTGCACGTGTTGCCCGTGATGATCGGCTTGGGCCTGGCCTTTACTCCTTTGCCGTTTAATCTGTACAATCCCTCTATGGCGGCTTATGCCTGGTGTGGTCCTGTGCCGTATCCTTACGAATGCTATTTATATCCAGAAGAAGTAGATTGCATCAGGGGCAATCCAAAAATGATGGAAGTGACGCATGATTTAGTTGCAGTTTTATCCGCGGTTGTCATATCTCTCATAATTCTAATACTTCTCTTGGTAATCAAAAAAATTATGCAAACGGATCGCATGCTGAGACAACTTTCAGATCGATTGCAGGGACGGTCTTTAGTTGTTTCAAGACTCCAACAAGCTCTAAACTTCCAACGAAACAGCAAGGCTGCAATAATTCAAGCAATTGCTTACATCACCACGGTTCTTTTATGTATACTTCCAGGATTTCTTCTTTCTTCTGGTGTAGTCGTCACCGTTGGTGGCAGTAGACAACAGCAAAAAGTTGCCGAAGCTGTTAGAAAAATGATGTTGTTGCTACTTCCCTTACAGGGTTTTTTCAATTGCATCATTTTTGTTTCTCACAAGGTATATAATTATCGCCGGGTGCATGAAAATACCAGCATCTGCGAAGTACTTCAATTATTGTTGTTTACGTCAGCACATGAACCAACACTCATATCGAGGATATCAATGGTTTCTCATCACGATAGGGTTGGAAGGGAACAATGTCAAGACGAAGATGAAAATGATGACGAAGACCGCGGCAAAGATGACCTTGGTCTTCTGAGAATATGGTGTGCTGGTGGTATTGGAATAAGTGATTTATCACAAAGTCAACGGCAATTTTCTTCAGTGTACAAATATGAAACATCATCTAATGGCGATTACATATATGATCATGACGAGGAGAAATCAAGAGCAGATCATCATCAGTGGGGCATGGGGGCTCTTCAAGATGGTAACATTGAAAGTTCAGTACAAGAAGAAGAAGATTCAAATCCAAGAAAAAACGCCGGCACCTCAGCTTTGGATTGCGATCATAGCGCACTAGTTTCATTACCGTCGAGAAGTACTCTTGGCGATAGGGCATTCAGTCAAGAGTATTCAGACATTCAGAGGGATGAACCTACTAGAAGGAAATATTACTGTATGGTATAGTTTTAGTAAAAATAATACTGTAAGCCAGTAGTGCTAATGTTTTAGACTTTTTTCTTGCTCTTTCTTACCTCCTCATTTAATCTCTCTCTGCTCTCTAGAGACGAGAGATATTCTAGCTAGCTACTAGAACTACCTACTCGTCTATCTAGAAGCAATTATGACGAAAAGTTACTAGCAGCAGGAGGCTGAATATAAGACTATTGTCTGAAGTAGCTATTAGTAAAGTAGCTCTTAGAGAGCTAGCTCTTACTCTTAGAGAGCTAGTAATGACAGGGAGTATAAAGTTCTTGACTTCTAACACATGCTTCCTCCGTCCATCCCTACCTCTTATCGAAG
Source organism: Chaetoceros muelleri (assembly GCA_019693545.1). Classification (NCBI taxonomy): domain Eukaryota; phylum Bacillariophyta; class Thalassiosirophyceae; order Chaetocerotales; family Chaetocerotaceae; genus Chaetoceros; species Chaetoceros muelleri. The sequence goes on from JAAMXU010003609.1 coordinate 34,440, forward strand.
GCAATCATACAGTAATCAGTTACCAGACAAAAAATAGAAGAGTCGTCGTGTTGTTCGATGTTTTTTCTTCCCCCCCAGAGGGGGCAAAAAACATCCGATGATGTAGAGAGTTTTACAGTGAGAAGCAGCCACGACCACCAAAAAATCAAAAACATCCTTCAGTTTTTTCTCACAAACGCCACAGACGAGGACGACAGATCCCCGTGCTGCCCGGTCCTTTGCCACATTAATCAGCTCGCTCTCTAGTGAACTTACTGGACAACGCTAGCACCAACAAATAAAGATGAAACCAGCACAAATAGGTGTACGGAAATATTTAGAAAAACGTTGTCTCCATGATTATAATCGCCACTCAATTGTCCATTATTCTGTGCTGACATCACGATGCTGCTCTTACCAGCAAACGACTCCACAAAGAACAACCTCCTCAAAGACAACGAAAAGACGCAACCTTGTGCTCACCACAAACAGCGGACGTCGTCCTCTTCATTATTCTCCTTATATAACATCAAATTTGATCAGAAATCGATATTGGTCCAATGCAGCATCGACTGCATCGGATTTAATGGACCATGAAAATCGGACGGATGATTTGGTCAATCTACAAGATGACCTTGCCTCTTTTTCCATCCGCACTCAGATGAAAGACTTGATTGAAGAAGAGATAAAAGGTCATGAGAATCTTGACAGTTGGAACGAATCACGGGTCTCTCGTTCTCCAAACGACGAGGGGATGCCGTCCTCGTCGAATCCTATGAGGCTTTCGGCGAAGAAGAGCATGGCGGAATTACTCTCCACCTTTGATCCGGGCAAAAAACCTGAAAAGGATGCACCACTGGAAGAAATACAATTGTGGTTCGAATGTTCCTCCCAACAAGAAACCGTGAGGAAATTTGAAGAAATGTTAGAAAATGCTAGAGAAAGACAGGATTATACCTCCATTTCCTTTGTACAGCGTCAACTGTTGGAATGGTACCAGCCCTTGAGGGAAAAGATTGTGGAGGAACAAAAGGCTTATTTTGAGAAACAAAAGAATAAGGGGGCCAACAAGTATGGGCCTTTTTTGTGTACCCTCCAACCAGAGAAATTGGCCATTATAGCGAGTCATGAGGCGACCATGTATGCGTTGAAGATGGGTGGGAATGGTGCGACGTTGATGAAGATGGCGCTTTTGATTGGGGACGCGGTAGAGGCGGAGGTGAATGTTCAGCGTTTACTTCGTCAGAGGATGAGGCGCAAGGAGGAAAAGAGTGCATCTTTCAGTGGTGAGGAGGATGCAGCAGATGAACAAGATGGAAAGGAGCTAAAAGAAACCAAAGTAGATAGTGATCAAGACGAAATAAAACAAAAGGACCAAAAGTTGAGTTGGATGTATGGACCATCCCATCTTCAAAGGTTTGTGGAAGAAATGAATCGTCTGGATCCGACCAGGAAGGGGAAGATTCGGATAGCAAGAGCGAATCGACGAGCAATGCAGCTGTTGGAAAGTGCAGAGCCGTGGACTACTGGAGATAAGGTGATTCTTGGTGCTGTGTTGATTCAAATGTTATTGGAAGTAGCCAAGGTATCATTTCCGGGTCAGAGGGGCTTGAAACCGGCCTTTGAATATGAAAAGATTTGGATGGGTGATAAGAAATTAGTGGGTTATATTACCATGAATGATAATTTGTATAAACGATTCGTGGAAGATAAGTTTTCGTCCGTGGATGCTTTTACGACAAGACACAAGCCAATGGTGGTGCCACCCAGAGAATGGGTGGGGCCGAATGAAGGTGGCTACATGTTGCTTCAAACAGAGTTTATGAGAGCACATGGATGCCAAGTTCAAAAGGTAAGAATATGTTGTTTTTGTCTAGACATGTGTAATTGGAGTAAAAAATCTCACCCATTCTCTTGTATGATGATTCCAAGAGTGCGTTAGAGGAAGCTGATTTGAGGACAGTCATGGACGGATTGAACGTTCTAGGAAAAGTGCCTTGGGCCATTAATAAGAAAATTTTGAATGTCGCTCAAAGATGTTGGGACGAAGGCATTGCTTTGGGAGACATACCATCAAGGACTGATTTTGATTTACCCCCCATGCCAATTAGACCAGAGGGGGGACATATAGATTATGTATCAGCGGATGGAGATTTCCGACGCTACCGTGATGCCTTGTCAAAGTATAGGCGTATACACCAGAGAAATATGGATTTGCGGTCTCTTAGGTGTTCTGCCTTGTTGAAGTTGAATCAGGCGCATCAGTTTAAAGACTTTGAAAAGATCTATTTTCCTTATAATGTTGACTTTCGAGGAAGAGCATATCCCGTGCCACCACATTTATCAAATATTGGATCTGATTTATGTCGTGGTGTGCTAACGTTTGCGGAATCGAAGCCACTAGGTCCAAAGGGTTTGTATTGGATGAAAGTGCATCTTGCTAACCTCGCGGGTAATGATAAGATAACGTTCGATCAACGTGCAGAATTCACAGAAAATAATATGGACAATATCAGAGCAGCCGTGGAAGATCCATTTGGAGAAAATCGATGGTGGATGACTCTGGATGATCCATTCCAAGCTCTTGCAACTTGCCATGAAATAGTAAATGCTATTGATTCTGGGGATCCCGAAAATTATGAGAGCTCCTTGCCAGTACACATGGATGGCTCATGTAATGGTTTGCAGCACTATGCTGCACTAGGAAGAGACAGAGTAGGTGGTAAAGCTGTTAATCTTTGTGCCTATGATGTACCTCAAGACGTGTACAGTGGCGTCATGAGAGAAGTGATTAAAAGAGTAGCAGAAGAAGCTGAGCGTATAGTTGATATTGATGCAACCCGTGATGACTTGACAAAAGTAGAAAGAGAAGCATTAGCTAATAATCGCGCTGCAAAGCTCACCAACGGATTGATCGATCGAGGAGTGGTAAAACGCACAGTGATGACTTCTGTGTATGGTGTGACTTATATTGGTGCCAAGAAGCAAATTCAAGAAAAAATTGAAGAAAAGGTTCGTCATCGTTTTGGATTTAAAATGAAACCGATTATTTCGGACAATGTCTCATCGTATTGTTTTCAACAAACAGCTTGAGGCAAAAGGCTACGACATTGATGAAATGGATAATGAAATTTATGCTGCTTGTGGATATCTTGCTAGAGTGACCATGGATGTAATGGGAGACTTATTCACGGGAGCGCGCCAGACCATGAACTGGCTTGCGACTTGCGCCCGTCTTATATCCTCCCAAGGAACACCAGTGGCATGGATCTCACCAATAGGAGTGCCGGCAGTGCAGCCATATAGACAAAAGCAGCCATACACAGTAGTCACGTTGCTGCAAACCGTGGTGCTCATCAACAATAATGCAAATCTACCGATTCATAAGCAGAGACAGGTATCTGCTTTCCCACCAAACTACGTTCACTCATTGGACTCGTCTCATATGCTGTTGACAGGTCTTGAGATGGATCGAAGAGGGCTCACCTTCTCAGCGGTCCATGATTCCTTCTGGACACATGCATGTGATATAGAGGAAATGAACGGAGTTTTAAGAGAATGTTTTGTTGATTTGTACAGCAGACCCCTATTGGAGGACCTGAAGCAGACATGGGAATTACAATATCCTGCCATCGAGTTTCCAGACTTGCCCGAGAGAGGCCAACTGGATCTCAATGAAGTGAAACGTGCTCCTTACTTCTTCCAATAGGAAAGATCAACAGCTCACAAATAATGTGTACATTAAAAAGCTAATATAACTTTATATTTTACGATGGTTAAGTTCTCGTTGACTCTCTTGTTAACTCTTGCCGTGATTTTATCCACTGTGCAAACATCTTTCGTCTTTGGTTTCTCTTGCCTATTCGATAATTTAAAAGCAATAGTATCGAACCTCTTGTCAGTGGCACCGCAAAGAAAAGACGAGCATACCAATCAAGAACAGAAAGCAAGGTATACAATACTGACAATAAGGCACCACTTTGTATTTCCAGTGCTCCTCCTTTTGATATCGACATTCGAAGCATTATAATACCAATATAATTCAAAATATTCAAGAAAAAGCATTGTGAAAATTGGCGGCCACTCAGCTTCGTCAGGACATGACGACACTCGTGCATATATTCAGGAACGTCATCCATCGATTTCATTCTGTCCTTGTGCAGCTTTGGATAATAGCCACTCATCTTCCTTAGTGACTCATCTTTTTCAGAGGCATGGAAAAATGAACGCCAGGAAGTATCGTCTTCATCCTTGTCACAAATTTGATATTGCAATGGTATTGTTGTTGTAGATACTGCTTCTGCCATGAGCTCTGGAAAAACGAACTGACTGCCAGATTTAGAACCTATCGGAACTCCATTAAAGTGCGATACAATGTGCAAACATTTCAGTCTGGCTTCCCACGACGACGTTAGAACTTTCATCATTTCATCATTGTCCTCTTGGATCTTGATACGAGGTGGATCTTCGGTAAAAGGCAAGAAATGAATCAGATGTACTCCCTGACCTGCAGACTCTGTCGATTTCATCACTATATACCTTTCCCGTAGTTTCCACCTTTCCATCATAGTTGGACGAGGCCAGAAAGGCGTAGGACCAAAGAGAAACTCTGCAGCAATCGAAACTATATCCCTCTGACTACCCTCACTACTGGCGCTGCTACTAGGTACTCCAACCTCAACCTCTGTTCCTTGTCGCCACGAGTCTCTCCAAAATGTCCTCTCCTGGACACCTCCCCTCCTACCATTCCAAGCTGAAAGGCATCCATTCCTAATTCCCCGTCCATTGCCAGAACAAACACCCAAACCTCCACCTCCTCTTCCTAATCCTCCTCTCTGCTGCCTATCTCTCAATCTCTGAGCATTCCACCAAAACCAAATCGACCTTGGACTTCCCAACAAAAGATTCAAACCAAGGACCACCGTATGAGCCGTTTCTCTCAAAAATGGATCCTGCATCTGATCCAACCCATCTCCAAAAATAACATAAAACCAAAGCAACTGTCTTAGAGTCAAAAGCATGGACCTCATTTGAGATACCAATCGCTGATGATGCTGACGATGACCATGGCCACCCCCACCCCCACCGTTTCTTGCCATGATCACAATGGCAGCCACAATGGCACACAATCCTCCAAGGATTAAAATTATCAATGATAGAATGAGGCCAAAGGCAATGAAAACTTTGAACAGTCTCCATAAAATGTATGCAATGTTCCACAATACTTGCTGGATGCTCTCTTTCCGTTCTGCAGAATGGGCCTTTTTTTCGAAATCGGGTGGAAATTGAAATACCATGGTCATGACTTGCCCCCCTCCCCCCGATGATAAAGCCAGAGAATCTCCCTCGTTATTACCAACAACAGCAACGCCAGCACTGTCCACCAACTCAAATCGAAAGGATGCAGTGGGACCAACGGCACGAAGAAGACCACACAATTCCGCACTGGCATCTTCTATACTAATTCCCAAGGATGAGGATAATCGAGCAGGTGCAATTGTGAAATTTGGCGAATTTTGAATGATATCGATAATTTGTTGCTGATGATCGTAGGCTGTTGTTGGCGAAGGGTTTAGAGGTTCGATTGGAATACAAGAGGATTCATCGTCGTTGTTGTTGATTCCTTGGGCTGTCATTATTTTGTGTGATTGCAGAAATGATATTTTTAGATTTTTGAGCTGTCGTCGTGTGGTTGCCCCCACCCTTGTACCTCCTTGGTATATCGTGCCTGCCTGTTGCTACTTTGTACCTATGTATGCCTATCCTACAGTGTGGTGGAAAATGGACGTTTACTAGGAAACTCCGTTCCATTCCGCCCAGCGCG